>PVJL010003331.1:0-161098 GCA_004026885.1 Lyroderma lyra
TCAGTGCATAGATCTTTCACTGCCTTGGTTAAGCTTATTTCTAAGTATCAGAATAATTTTTTAAAATTAATACATTATTGCAAAAATGTTTTATGTTTCTAAATGCTGACTATACATCGTATAAAATTCAAAAAACTTTTTTGGTGAAGTTAAGTTTGTAGTTACAGTAGGAAGGCATTAAATTTGCAGCAGCATTCCTTGTGACTTTATTACTAATTTTTAATGACTCCACTTGTATTATGGTGCTATGCTTTAAAAAAAAGGTTGAAGGGAGGAAAATCAGGGTAGCTGCCCCCTCTCCTTCCCTTTCAGGAGGAATGGAATGAGCTAGTGGTACCCACCAGATTGGGTGGGTTGGGGGTGCCATGGGGAGGCATTATGCAATCAGGCTAATTTCCTTATGCCATTGGTCAGGTTAAAGGGAGGAGTAGAGGAAGAAGCCAGATCTTCACTCACCACTGGGCATTCGGGAAAAACTGTGGAGCTGCAAGAAGAAATGCTGAAAGTTGCAAGTCAGCTCATGGTATTGCCCTGGTCTTTGGCTTGGTTTATTTCTTCCAGGTCCCTATTTTCTCATTCCCAAATTGGGACATGTGGTTGGTAACACCAGGGACAGGTGAAGTAGGGATCATCCTGGAAAACCTGTAACTCACTTCTGAAAGCCCAGAAATCCCTTACTTCCTTCCCTTATCCATAGGGGGAAAGCTTCTCAACATCGGCCTTGATAACCATTCGTGGATATGATACCAAGAGCGCTGGCAACCAAAGCAAAAATAGAAAAGTGGGACTGCATCACACTAAAAAGCTTCTGCATAGCAAAGGAAAGAAAATGAAAAGGCAACCTACAGAATGGGAGAAAGTGTTTGAAAACCATGTATGTGATAAGGGGTTAAGGTATTTATAGTATTCTACTTTTCTTAACTAAGGGTAAAATTAGTCTACATTAACCAGGTAATTTGTAGTAGTACCTGTATTCTCTTGGGGAGAAAATGAGTTATGGAGAAGTCCAAGAATAGAAAATATTAAAAGTCAGATATCACAGAAAAGGTTATGTTTAAACTGTCCTTACCTTTTGTGTGTGTGTGTGTGGGGGGGGGCGGGGGCGTGGTGGAAGGTTGGGAACAAGAAATAGTAAAGTTCTCTGGATAATATGACAAAGGGACTCTATCCTTGGTTTATACAGAAAACATGGTTAATCAGTGGACAGTATCAGTGGACAGTATCATAATCTAAGTGAGAACCGGAGGCCAGACTAAGAGTATGGGCTCAGCCTTCATATAATCGGGGTCCAAATTTTGTTTCCATTAATACGTTGGGCCTGGGGTTAGTTACATAACCTTTATGTGTCTATATTTCTGAATCTCTAAAGTGGGGTCAATAATAGTTACTTGTCTCATACTGCTGTTGAGAAATTTATGAGCTACATGTAAAAGCCTTAGAGTGGTGCCTGGTACACAGTAAGTGCTAAGTTTTACCTTTCATCATTAAGGCACTTTTAAGTTGACAAACATTTCACTTACAAACTCTTTTAATGGGGAAAGCAAGGGCACAGGCCGACAGTTACAGGTGCCTCAGTCTCCAAGGAGTGGAGCTGGAGAAAATGGATTTAGCACGACTCCTGACACGAAGTACAGCCAACGGCTAGAGAAAGAGGTGAGCCCTGGGTTCAACGTTTTGGGGCTAAGGGCGGCGGGTATAGGAGGAGACTCCCCTTTCTCCAGAGCACACTCTGATCCTAGTTACGGCTTTAAAGTACTCAGTTGAACCTCTAAATAAACGCCCAGCATTTAAAGAATACTCGTTTGAGCCCAAGTATTAGCCTGTCCTTGGCAACAACACGTGGGGCATGCCTGGCTCACACAACAAATGCCTGTGTTTCTCCTATGTGCAGGCATGGTTCTCAGCGGTTTACGTGCTTCAACTCACTCAAAGGCATCACTCGCTGCCCTGGGAAATAGGCGCCCTTCACGTCCCCTTTCTGCAGGAGCCTGCCCTAGGTCAGGGACCCGGTGAAGCATGGGGCCCAGCGCGGCGGCCTACAGCCTGCGCTTTGAGCCCAGCGCGCCAATGAAGGGGCCCCGGAAAGCCGCGACTGCAGCCGTGCAAGGACGAAGGGCTGCGGGCAGTGGGAGTGAGTGGCAGGCCGCCCCAGGCATTCCCCGCCGGCCTTGGGGGCTCAAACCGGAGCGGGAACGTTGCGGAACCTCCTAAAGCTGCCGGGGGCGGAGAGAGCCCTGGGTTTGGCCGCAACCCCGCCCGGAGGACCTGACCACCCAGAAGGTTCCTCGCGGCGGGGAGTCGGGGGCGAGAAGCGCGCGCACGGACTAGACCGCACAGCAGCGCACGCGCACACGGGAGCGCACATTTGCCCGCCGCCCAGGAGGAGACCGAAGGCATGGAAAGTTCCAGCTGGTTCGAGAACCGTACGTAGCAGGCACAGCGCACAGCGGCAAGATCAGAGGGGACGTGAGGCTTCCGTAGCCCGTTTTCGGCCGAGCCCACGGCACTTTTCCAGCGCACCGGTGCGTGACCTGGGTTGGGATACGGAAAGGTTCGGCTCGCCCTGGGGAGCAGGTTTGTCGAGGGGGCGCAGCCGCCTTAAGGGGGGGCGTGGCATGATGCGCGGGGGGCGTGGCGCGCCGAAGGGGCGTGGCGGGCCGTCTGCGCAGCTGCCAGAGCCTTTAAGCCCGGGCTCGCGCGGCAGGAACGTGCTTTCGCCACCCAGGAGCCTTCCGGCCCAGCAGCTCTTTAGTTTCCCTGCTGTCCCCGCCTCTTCACCGTCCCGGGAGCCGGCTCGGTCCGGAGCCGCGCGCCGTGCGTTTTGGCATGCCCCGCTACGAGCTGGCTTTAATCCTGAAAGCCATGCAGCGGGTAAGTGACCTTCCCTTCAGAACCCATCTTCCCGCGCGGGCGCCCCCACGGCCGCTAGGCCACCGCCCCTCGCCCTCCCCGTATGGCGGGGAAGAGGCCAGGGCCGCGGGCGGCGGGCGTCCGCACTGAGGGGGCGCGCGTGGGCCGGCCGGCTCTGCGAGGCCGCGTGCGCGCGGGAGGCGGGGGTGTGCCCGCGCGGGAGCGCGGCCGCGGGAGGGTGTGCCTCGCATGCGGCCGGCCGGCTGGGCGGGTGCGGGATGGGGGGGCCGTAGGGCGGACAACGGGAGTTCCGTGGAAGGTCCGCGGGAGGACACGCGCGAGCGCCCGGCCCCGCTCCCGTCGTCGCGAAGCTGCCTCGTCTCCGGCCCCGCCGCCGTCCGCTCCACCTCCGCCCGCTTCGCCGCCGCCGCCCGCCACCACTGTAGCGCCTGCTGGCCGCCCCGCAACCGTCCGCGTTCAATAAAACGTTCTCCAAAGCGTGTTTGTTCAGTTACCCTGGATCACGGTCGCATACAACCACTCTCACGTTAAAAAAAAAAAAATCTTTGACTTCTCTTTTTCTGACTTCAGCGAAAATCCTGCTCCGGGTGCCCTTAAGCCCAGTTCCATTCATCCAAGTTGTGACCTTTTTTGTGCCTCCGGAAGAAACTTTTCTGCCCCTGCTTTTGATTGCTCTTGAGGTAGGGTATTTCAGGTTTGGAGGGCTGATAAGCGAACCTGCAGCCCGTTCACTTCAGATGCTGGTGCTGGCGTGGCGGAGGACGGGCCCGTGGCTTGGAGGCAGCTCGTCGTCCTCTGTTCTGGGTCAGGTACTCCTCGAGCCGTCGCTGAAATCCCCACGCTGTGACTTCGGTAACGAAGAGTGTGGTGTGCTCCCCCCTCTGCCCCCCAGGTATTAATAAAAAAAAAGAAAATACACTACTTCTGAACTTGGGAAGCATCGCTTCGTACAGCACTAGAGGCCTGGACACATTTTAGATTTTAATTAATGTAGAGGAATAGCTATTAAGAAGTTTGGTTGAACTCAAGCCTAGATCATGGTCCAGGCCCAATAAAAAAAGTAATAATCACTGAGCGTTGGGAGATGGTCACATTTCTTTGCACCTTATAAATTGAGAAAGGACACCAGTGCCTTTTAATCAGGTCTAGAGAGTCTGGTCGGGCTTGCTATTGTGTTCCTTAGCTTGATACCCCCCAGAGTTTGGGAGAAAATAGATTGTATTCTCCAGCCCCTGGGTAGTCCCCTTTCTTGGCCCTCCTTCCTCCATACCAAGATACACTGCTGAAAGGGAGTAGGGACAATGAAAAACAAAAAGCACATTATTGAAAAGGAAACATTTTTTAGTTATGTGGAAATTGTTTAAGCCCTCCTTCTAACCTGTGCATTTTAGGAGATCCCATAGAACCTGGGAAATGCGGTTATTGAAATTTCTTTGTTTCACCTTGTTCAGGGAGGAAACAATTGATCACTGGGAAGTGCAGGGTATAGGAATAAAATTGGTTTGAAATGAAAACTTTGAACTCTTTATCTTTAGCATAGCTGCAAAGTGCATTGAATAACATGGTTGCAAGTATATTAAATATTTTATCATGTAAATGTATTTTGTATTTGTGTGTGTGTGTGTGTGTGTGTGTGCGCGCGCGCGCGCTGTATTGTGGAACATACAGTTTTTTGTTGTGTTTTTTTTTTTTTTTACCCTAGTTTAGATAAGACACATAGTACAGTTTGGTTAAAATAGTAATTCAGTATGTTCTTTGAAATCCTCACAGGAGGGCAGGGGGAAAAATACCTTAGCAGATAATTAGGGTGAACTCCTCCCTGAAGGAGGAGGCCCTCATGGCTGCAGAAAGGACATTGTAACAATGGTGAAGTTGTGTTGGGAGTTCCTTGACCTAAATAAAGTAAGATTAAAAAACAAAAAACTAATTTTTTGGTTCACAAAACATTTTTAAGTAGGTTGTAAATGTGTTGACAGACTTCCTGGTTTGAACAATTTTACTTTAAGGAATATTGGTTCTAAAACGGGATCAGTACTTGGGGGGAAATGAATGGGAAAAGTTAACACTAGGTTTGTTTATTGCAAAATGCAACTGTGAGCTTGTACATGTTTGGGAGACCTGGGAAACCTCACTTTCAATCTTCCGCAGTTTGTGGTCCGGCTGCAGGAAGCCATTTGGAACACCTCCATTCTAAGTTGCATATTTTTCTAATTTCTAGATTCTGAAATGTATACCTGTTACATTATACCTTTTTAATGTGATGGTTTATTTCCCCTCCTTTGCAAAATCATTTATGTGTCTTTGGAATGGAGGAATTGTGCTGTTAGACAACTCTTAGAGCAGAGATGGAAGTGGAGAGACTAATTTTTCTAACCTTTTCTTGGGTTCCCAGAGGTGTTTCCTGTTTTTTTTCTGAGGTACTCTAAACTTGAGAATTCCTAGTCTCTTTCAGAGCCTATTATCCCCTTCTCCTATTGTTTTATTTCCTTTGACCCCTACCTGGACTCAGTAAAATGGAGCGTCCAAGAGTTTTAAAATTTAAAATGCAGGTACTTCTGTGTAATACAGTATCTCTTGTATTACAGATCCACAGCACTGTGGCAAAGTCACTTGTGGGAATCTCCATTGAAAGATTTTAGGGTGTAGTGTATAGAATGAGCCTTTATTTGAACTATACATTTGTGTGTTAATGGTAGAAGTTCTCATTTTATATTTTTCTCAGTTTGCAGTTGGGAGTTAATTACGATGAATCTCTGCTTTTGTTGCCCTTCCACCTTTGTGCATGTATAAATGTAGATACCAGTGTCTCCCAAGGAGAAATTTATTTGCAGGTCCTCTTTAGCTTGAATTTTATTTTAATGTATGCATATAAAAAAGTCATGTCTGTTTCCCCCAACTTTTAATTTAGCATGAAAAGTAAGTAAACGTGTGGTTAAATTCTGAAATTGGACATAATAAAGCAGTGGTGTCCAACCTGTTGGCTTCTTTGGGCCACATTGGGAGAATTGTCTTGGGCCACATGTAAAATACACCAACACTAATTATAGCTGATGAGCTAAAAAAGTCAGGGAAAAAACCTCATGATGTCTTAAGAATTTGTGTTGGGCCGCATTCAAAGCCCTCCTGGGCTCCAGGTTGGACACGCCTGTAAAATAATGGATGTTTGTGAAACCAGGCCTTTAAAGGTAATGACTAAAGCCATTTGAAAAGATAATTGCTTATACCAGTCTTAGACCATATTTATATGAGAGTCTTCAGAATAAAAAGATTTTCCAAGTGTTATCACCGATGTTAGATAGCATCGAAAGAGCTTTATTTCCTTCTGGAAAACATGGTATTCAAGGCTGTGGTGTGGAAGGACATAGCTACACAGGAAAGCACAGGCTGCAGGTTTCCAGGCAGTCTCAGTTCAGCATGTGGAAGACCATTCTTCCAACCCAAAACATTCAGGTAGATAGAGGAGGGGCTCATGCATTTGGTGGGCGAGGTCTGACTCCTGAGATCTCTTTTCTGGAGAATCAATGAAAATGGCTGATGTCCTTTGATTTCACTTTTAAATTAATTTTAAAGATTGGTATTTAATTTCATTTAGGTTAAATGAATTGTAAATACATGAATGATAAAGCCCCTTTCCTGTTGTGTAGCGAAGCCTAGGAAAACCTGTAAACTGTAGACAATCTTAGTGCTTGAGATGGGTTAAGGAAGAGGAATTTTGAGGTGAAATAAAGATCAATGCAGAGCATTTATGTTCTTTTGTTACTTAGTTTAGGAACACTTTAATTATGTCTTACTACATTTGCCCAGAGCAGGCATTATTTAGAGTTGTGAAAGCCCTGGGAAACTTTTTTTTCCTGAAGTCTTCTCATTGCTACTCAGGAATTTTTACATGGAGAATTAGTTGCTTAATTAGCTTATTTGCTAAACAAATGAATGCGTATATAATAAAATAGCATTTATATATTATTTTGTGTATGTTCTAGGAGGGGTAAAAGCAGATAGCTACTTTGGAAATCTCAAGTTCTTTTTCTTTAAAACATTTCACAAGTTATTTTAATACCTCATTTTAAATTTTACAGAAAAGCAGATTATATTTTGAATTTTAAGATGAACTCATTGAAATAGTTTTTCTGTACACAAAAGGTTTCATGATGTAATCTGGGTTTAACTTATCCCCCTGGGTTTTATAAGTTTGGAAATTGCAGGATATTGATATTCCCGTTTCTTTTTGTTTGTTTGTTTGTTTGTTTGTTTTGCTTTTTGGTATGTGGGTAGCTCCCTGGCTGGGAATTGAACCCAGGCCGCAGCACTGACACCACTAGCGCTGAAGCCTTAAGCCACTACACCATCAGGGAACTCCTGTTCCGGTTTCTAAAATGTGGAAAGCAGTAGGTTTTCTGATTGTGTGGTGAAGAGTTGCTTCTATAATAGACTCTTAGTTACTGGCACCGATGGGGATTGGAAGATGCTGGATAAATGTATCTGGTACTCTCAATCCCCCAAACTCTGAAGCAGCTGAGGAAAAAATAGGCTTATGGTGCCGGTTGCTCGAGTTTTGGTTAACTGAGAGCCTACTGTATTTTTCTTCACTCAAATCTTTTTGCCTGGAAAACCCGGCAAAAGTTTTGTATTCTAGAATTGTATATTTAAATTAGGATCTTCTGTAAGGTAATAACTCCAAAATGTTTGCATTTTAGATATCTTTTGGTGGCGTAGGGTGCTAATAAACTCAAGTATGGGACTGGCCATCCCTGATCATTGTAGCTTGGCTTGCTTGGCAATATTTGGTAACCAGTACACCAGTGATATTTCTACTCAGGTGGTGGCAGATCAAAAGTTCATATGGCAACATCTTTGTTCAGCTGTCAAATGGCTAAGGTAGTCTCTTTTCTTCTCATGGACCCTCCCCGAGCAGCTTAGCTTGTATCTTTAATAATCACCCTTAGTGTTTTGTTTGCTTGAAACCACACAACTTAAAATAGTTTTCCAGTAATGAAAGACTTGAGCTTTGTGGACAATGTTATACTTTCATTTGGTATTAAAGTTTTCTTGGGTTACAGCTTATTGCCGCAACAAGTGATTGAAGAAGGCGTCCTGTTCCTGCCCCTGAGCTACAACTAAAGTACAAGGAGTGGCTTGGGGGTAAGGAGTCCTTCCTCACCAGACGTGGTTTGTATTTATGAAGAATGCCTTTGAGACGTTGACATTCTGCCCTAAATTAATTTATTGTTATTCATGACTCACATTCAATACTGATGTTTTTAGGCTTTTAAAATGTAAGCATTTTTATCCAGATTGCTGTTGAATCTTCTCACCTTTACAGTTTAAAATCACATTAAAGAAAACTAAGTGTGAAAGCAATGAAGAACAAGTTCAGAATATTTTTCATCTAGTGCCTTTATTGTATTTGTAGTACAGGTGTCATTTTTCTGTTTTACGTAAGGAATACCTCTTTTTAGTGGAAGGCAGTGTTCTTCATTAACAGCTTATTATCAGTACAACATATGTAATTATCTCTTTAGGGGAATCAAATTTAAAGAATTAGAAAAATACCCTCAGAAATTTGGAAAAGGACAGTTTTAATCCAATTCTCTTACCCTTGTTGCTCTGACTTAGACCCACAGTTGGCAAACTGTGGCTCACAGGCCACATCTAACCTGCCACTTGGATCTGTATGGCCTGTGAGCTGAGAAAGTATTTTCCATTTTTCAAGTAGTTGAGGAAAACAAAATTTTATGACATGAGAATTGCAAAATTCAAATTTCAGAGTCCATGAATATAGATGTATAGGTCCATAACCTTGTTCACTTGTTTATATTTACCGTCTGGTCCTTTATGAAAGAAATTTGCTCGACCCTTGCTTTAGAGTGTACTCACACATAGTTTCCTACGTTCAGTATTTCTCTTAGCTTCTTATGGTGCTTTTTTCTGGCATTTTTGCTTTGATTCCTTCCTTTCTCTTCTCTTTATATATGATACCTTTGACTGACCTTCATATGGATGATCTGCCTTTTTTTGGTAACAAGCTAAAAATTCTGGCATTTCGTACTTTCCTCTATTCTGGTTATAGCCTGGGTGTTCCGTTAGCACTGCAAACTCATGTGGTTCAAACTTGAGGTGCCTACTCCAAAACATGTCTCACTTCTGTTTATGGGTTCTCCGTCTTCGGTTAACCTGCTCTGTATTTCTGTAATCTCAATCCCATATAGTTTCTTCTCTGCCCTCATCTCATATTTTCTTGCTTCGTTCTTGTAGTTTCTTAGCTGGTCTAATACAGTGCTGAGGAGTTAATACCTGTTTATGTGCTTCTTGGAGTGCAAAAATATGTGTTGTTGAGATACTTTAAAACAATGAAATCGAGATACATTTTGAACAAGAAAATACAAACCATTGCATAGTAATGTCTTTCTTATTATTTCGTTGCCTTCACATATTAGCTGATTGTGTCAGTGCTGTTGTTATGTTACAGCACATCTCTCTCTTTTTGAAAGAGACATTCAGATGAAGTCTGCCATCCAAGGCTGCCTCTGATTGGACTCCAGCCTGTTTTGTTTTGTTTTGAATTTGATCTCTCAGTTTCTTTCGTTCTTCATTTTATATACCAAGTAAGTGAAACTGTTGCAGATTCCCATAAATACCATTTCCTTTTATTTTCTTCGGTAACTATATCACACTACTTTTCTTGGAATGCCGTCTTTCTTCACATTACCCTATCATCTCCGTGAGAGCCCTCTTGAAGTTCATTTTAACGCACTTAGTACACTAAACAACTATTGAAATTCTGTACTATTGGAGTAGACACTATAATCTTTTCTTGGAACTTGCATGGTGTTTTTCTGTGTCTTATCACATGGATTGCTTTTTACTTTATGTTACAATTAATTGGTGAATGTTTCTTATCTCTTGCTGGATTGTTAATCCTGAAGGTCAAGTCTCTTTCATTTCTGTCCTCTGCTCTGCTTTGCACATAAGGTTGATGCTCACTTAGAAGCCTTGCAAGGATTACCACTCTCATTTCTTGGATATGAGATGGCATGCTGACCTCTTGTGCTAGTAAATTACTTTCAAGTCGGTGTACTTTGCTTGCACTGGTTGAGTTATATCCTTGCCAGAGGTTGTGTTTATTTCCAACACTATTCATTGGCATGTAGTCTTGTTTTTACAATAATAATTTAAACATGTCAACTGATAAGATAAGTTGCAAACTTTTTCCCCCCTATAAACCAAGTTGGATTCTTTGGAAATGTTTAATAAAGGTGAGTCACTAAAATAATGGGTGTAGAATTAGATGTGGCCGCAATATCTGAAAGTCTGGGAGGAAGAATAACAGTAGTCCAAGAGAATTCTGTATATAGACTGCTTTACAAGGATTTCTTAACGCTGTCTACTTTAATGAAACTGAAAATGGGGATTGTAGATGATACACGTGTAGACGTGGTTTAGATCAAGCAGAAGAAACTTGACTCAGCAAGGAGCTCCACCAACGATCTTGTTTTCCAAGTGCATTGACCCCACGTTAAGATGGGCAAATGAATGTATATTTATGTATGAAACTTAAATAAAATGTTTAAGGTATGTATTTATGATTTTTTGATTTCCTACTTTAGCTTTAATTCTTTTTTTCCCTATTATTTTTGGATATGATTGTTTTGGATACAGTGGCTTCTGCTTCAGTAAGTGCTCTGATTTTTATCTAAATGAAAGGAAGAACACAAGATCCCGAATGAAGATTGTGGTTGTGTTATGTTGGAATGAACAAAGAACTGGCACTGACATCCTAGAAAGAGCTTTAGAGAGATCAACCTGGTTTTGGTACCTGTCTCATCTATAAGATGGGATTGTTTCCCGAGTTGGAGAGTCTTGGAATAGAAAGTTAAAACATGACCTTGGAGGTAGTAGATGTTCACTGTGTCATTAAAGTAGCTTTGTGATCTCTGGCAAGTTATTGAACTTCATTGTGTAGTTTTCCACTTCACACTTTATTGAAGAAAAGACTCCTAAAGGTAATTTTCTTTTATGTAAATTATTTTATCAGAATCCGAGACAGTCATACCTGGAATATAGTACTTGTTCAATAAATATTTGAATTAGTGAATATGAGCAATTCTGCATAATAGCTTGCATGCTAATTAATCAAGGGAAGCTTTTGTATTTTTGAGTTGTAGAGTGTTTGTATGAGGGATCCCATGAACTCTTCTTACCAACTTAGGGTGACCTCTTTGTCAAACGTGTATATCATTTATTCAACAGCTATTGGCCTGTGCCATACCCTGTGTGCACTGGGACTCCTCATTAAGAACTAAAACTATTTGCATTTGGGCTTTGTGTTCATCTCTTCTATCTGACCATATATAACTGGTACTTGTGAGACTTAAATGTGTTTTTCAGGTGAGAAGGTTGGGAAAAGTGAAGACTGGAGAAAATCTAAAGAAAAGAATCATGCACTTTAGATAGGCTGAGTACTAAGGTGATTTGAGGCAGGTATGGGGGCGGGGAATCTTTAGTATTTCTAACTTAGTAAATGTTTGATTGCTAATTGCCCAATCACTAAAGCTACGGATGACCACTTCTCAGTAGAATCAGCAGATGGAGCAGATGATAATAGCCTAATTGATTTCTATGCTTATGTTGAATTTTAAGTTAGTATTTTACTTTTAATTTTAGATGTGGCAATGTATTATAAAACTACATTTTTCCTTTTAATTGGTGGTTTTAGGAGACTTGTTTCATTTCCCGTGGTACAGATTTTTTATAAAGGAATTAAAAGTTTTACATTATAGCACATGTTGCTGGAATGTATATATTTCATTAACATGCTTAATCAAAATTATTTTTTTAGTACTTGTCTTATAAGCCCGAGTACCTGTGATTCAACAAGACCAAAATAAGATCTTTTATAAGAGACTATGCATTTTTTCATATGTATTTAACTGTCAGTCTTTCCAATCCAACTTTATTTCAGAATTTTTAACTTTTTTTTGTACCTGATAATTTTACCCTGAAGCTGCATAATGGGATATTGGATGGTATAGGGTATTGGGCACCTGGAACAGACTTGAGAAATGTGCGTGTGTGTGAGTGTATAATGGATGAAGAAAGAAGAATATGATGAAGAACAATAGTAATGCTGGTAACTTTTAAATCATTTTCCTTCTCTGTGAGATGGCAACAGGAAGTATAAATGTATTCATTAATTAATAAAAGCTATGTAACAAAGTTATCAAGAATAGACAGGAACATGTCTTAAATTCTAAGTACAGTGTTTTAAAACTGGGTAAGTATTAATGGTGGTCATCAGCCTTAGATTATTATGTCATAGTTTGGAGCGTTTTAATTCAAGATGGAAAGGGTTGAGTGGGCCTGTGGCAAAATGGAAGAACCGCTGGGAGGAGTAGTGTGTGTGCGTGCCCATGTGCTTCACACTTGTTTACTAGTCTAGTCTATTATTGCCATGGGGAATGCGGGCCTGGTTTTGCCAGCTCCTCCTTTTTTATCCTGTTCTAACCAAAAACCCAGATTTTATCGGAAATCTGATTTTTAAAATGTTGGCAACTAACTCAAATATTTAAGCATCATGGACCAAATGAAATTTATCTGTTGGTTAGATATGGCTACCATCTCGTAATTTCTGATCTTGCAAATTGGCTTTAGATGTACTTTAAAGATGTCCTTAATTATCTTTGGGTCTCTCAGCATTTGTTTCAGAAATTGCTGCTCATGTGTTGACAAAACCCACTTTGTTTTGCACATTGGTTTACATTAGGACTAATAGTTACTCAGTAAATGGCAAACACGTTCAGTTCTTAAAAGTAGTATCAGTTTCTAGTTTTGGACTGTTGGGTTGTGTATGCTTGTTTAGGCTAATGTGTACAAATGGACTGCAGTCATTTGTACAAGGATCAAGTATGACAGTGTAAAGAGTCAGAAATTGGTGTTCGTAGTCCACTTTTTTTTTTGGATGTCTGGGTGATGGTGCTAACCCAGTGGTTCTCAACCTTCCTAATGCTGCGACCCTTTAATACAGTTCCTCGTGTTGTGGTGACCCCCATAACATTATTTTCGTTGCTACTTCATAACTGTAATTTTGCTGCTGTTATGAATCATAATGTAAGTATCTGATAATGTGTTTTCCGATGGTCTTAGGCGACCTGTGAAAGGGTTGTTCGACTCCCAAAGGGGTTGCGACCCACAGGTTGAGAACTGCTGTGCTAACCTCTTAGGGGTTTGAAATACTGCTTCTGGGCAAAGACTGTCTAGAAAATGCCTCTTTTTTTTTTTTTTTTTTTTTTTATGCGCAGGGTGTATCTCTGAAGTCCATGCATGATCCATGATCCTTGGAATATGGTATTACCATCGAAAAGTTAGGTGCTCTTCTAGTCAGAGTATAGAACAAGGAGATGACACAATAGTTTTGTTTTTGACCAGGCTTCATGTTTCTATAGAAAAGAAGCCAAGTTGTTACCCTTGTCTTTCTCACTCCAGATAAGTAACAGCAACGTGCAAATCAAACACTCACGTGCAGCTTGTTCTTCCCTGCCTTTCAAGTCCAGGTCAAAATTGATTTCTTCAGTCCCCCAGGTCCCCAATCATTTTTACTGTGATTGCTGTGATTAGCTAGTGCCCTAGTTAAGGAATCTCTACCCACTTTGAGAATACTTAAGTAGAGGTTAGTGTGGATGAGAGTTTAAAAATGGAATTGCCAATGAAAGAATGGACTTAGAACAAACCTAGACCTGGACCCCACAGTGCTCATAGACTGGCATTTGCCTGCTTCTGCCCGAGGATGAAGTATTCCTGGTTTTATCTTTGTTTAGGTGTAAGTTTTTAAAGCATGTCCCTTGACCCTCTACCCTGGCTATTAAAATGCTTTAATTTTGTCAGGTGAAGAATGCCAAGCACAGCTAACTGTAACAGCCAGATTGCTGTGGATGGAGTCCAGTATGAGGAAGTGCTCATTGTGATCAGGTCTTGGCTGTACTTGGATTTCAGGTGCTGGGAAGATCCTTGTTGTGGGAACCCAGGGATAGTCTTTGTTTCTCTTACAGGGGTGGAGTCCTAGACATCTGCCTTGTTTTCAGTTTGTGTTCAGGTGTCCCTTTGCAAATTATAAATGTAAAACATCATTCAGTACTGTTTTAGATTTAGATTTAAGGTGAGTTTCTGTTGTTGAATGAAAAGCTAAATTTCGGGGTAGGGTCTTTGCCAGGCATATTGTCACAGAAAAGATGTCTTTACATGTCCTTGTTAAAAATTGCTTGAACCTGTTAGGTAAATTGTTTTGATAGTCATTCTTTTGCTTATGTACTACTTGCCTTCTGTTTTGTTAGCATTTATATGAGAAAGCAGTTGTGTGACGTATACTGTCTTGAAAGTCTTAGACACCAAATTTCCATCAGGGACAATCTTAGGTCTGGCAGATTCTGGTAGCACTGTTGGTCTCAGAAATGTCATTCTCACGTGTGGATTGAGGACCAGGAGTTTTTGGCAAATTCATTTTAAGAAGATTAAAATGAAGAAAAGCAATTCTCCTAATATTACTTAATAAAGTATTTTATCTGGTTAGGATGAAATAATTGGAAGCTGTAAATTCAGGATTGCCTGCCTACCTGATGACATCCAAGGAAAGCAATTTTGTATGTCTCTGTGTTTTTATTCCAGTCTGCTTGTCCTGTCTTTGAAATACAAGAGAAAAATCTAGCTGCATTCCTAATCTATAATGCCATGCTGTTTTATGTTCTCTTCTTAGGTTCAAATGCTGTTAAAAGTTACTTCTTGAAAATCTTATATTCCCCAAATCATGGGGGAAAATTAGAAAGTTTAAAAATTTTTTCCAACCAAAATTATCTGTCTGAGGAAACAAGTCAATTTCAGGGTCTTCTATTTATGACTTTGCCTCCTGGGAGAATTAGAATCTGGTGTACTAGGAAGGGTGTTTACATTTTCTGGCCTCAGTCACATGGAAGAATGAGAAACTTTGGTATCTGTTCTAGGAACTGTTTTTCTAGGAACATAAAATTGGAACCAAGCAGGATGAGAACAGAAAACATGAGGGTGAACCACAAAGTTGATCTGGTTGGATGTTCTACCTCTATAAACCTTATGGTTTATAATACCTAATTCTTAGTGGCTAGTTTAAGCAGGGATTATGTGTTGTTGTTTTTTTTCCTTTTGAATACTTAGCCATCTTAAGGGTTAGAATCTAGTGTGATTTCCATTTTACCAATGAAAAAACAGCAAAAAGTTCCCCAGCGTCACACAACAGCTCAGTAAATGGCTGACCCAGGATTCTAAAAACAGTCTCAAACTTAGAAGCTATACTTTTAATCACTGAATCTGTAAAAAAGATTGTACACTGTAGTGGCAGTACAGTTACAGTTGCTTTAGATTGAAGGAAATATTTCATACCTACTTTGAATGCCTGCTAGGTGCCAGCACTGACTTGTGTTTGGGGAATGTGGTAAACTAAGTTCCAACTTTGGGGGAGCTTCTGTTCTAGTGAGGGAGACAAACTAGCAAATGCTATGGAAGACAGACAAAGCATGATAAAGGACAAAGTGTGACAAATTCCACTTTCATTGGAGTTCTCGTGCAAAGCAGAGACTTCAGAATGAATCAAGTGAGTGAGCTGTGGCCATTTACTGGGGACAGAAGAGTAGGAGCAAGTGCAGAGGCTTTGGAATACTTAGACTAACTTGCTTTCAGTCCAGCAGGCTTTTATGTGTTGTCCTCAAGCCTTTCCTGAAAGAATTGACAGTGCGTGATAATTGTTTAATGCTTAATTTTTTTCCACAGTACTATTTTTATCTAGTAATTGATCTTGATGTTGCTTTGAGGTACATATTTTTTCCATTTTATACAAATGAGAATTAAGACACAGACCCAGGCATATATGAAAGTACATAGTTTACTTTTACTTCACCCAGCTTCAATAGTTAATGAACATTTACCAATGTTGATTTATCTTCATTCCCTTTCCCCTTTGTTTTGCTGGAGTATTGTATATGTTCTTAACTTGATTTTAAAATTTTAAACCTTTAGAAGAGTTACAAAAACACTTCAGTTAATACCCTGTGAGCTTTTTGCCTGGATCACCAATGTTAGAATTACCCATATTTGCTTTTTTAAATAATCTTCACCATTTAAAAGTCACAGGTATCTTGACATACCTTGGGAATGTGGGCCTTCTTTCTAACCACAACATCGCCCTTACAGTCAGATTTGACATTGATATAGTACTATTATAAAATGTTCAATTCATGTTCACATTTACTGTGATTCTGATACTATCCTTTAGTGTTTTAATCCAGTATTCAATCAAGGATCATGCACCTAGTTGTTTAGCTTCCTTAATCTAGAACAGTTCTCAAGCCTCTGTCATTAATAACAGTGGCACTTTGAAGAGTCCATGCCTGCTGGTCTGTAGAGTCTCTCAATTTGGATGTCTTAACAGCTTTCTTAATAGGTTAAATATTGTTGGCAGAAATATTACATAGGGATGTCAGTGTATCATATCAGGAGGCATGTCAGTTTGTCCTGCTGTTGATTTTAGGCAGTCATTTGATTTAGGTGATATCTACTACATTGCTCCATGGTAAATGTACCTTTTTTCTTTTTGTAATTAGTAAGTGATTTATGGAGTGACAAACTTAAGATTGAATAGTCTTTTCTCCAACAGTCTTGTACTGGTTTTAGCATCTGTTCATGGCTCTAAATCATTTACTGCTGGATTACTTTAAAGCAAATGCATATATAAAATTTCACCTCAAATATTTAGTATATATTTAAAAGATAAAGGGCTTTTTAAAAGACACCTATATTGCCTTTAAACAATTCCTTAACATCTATTCCATATTCAGATTCCCTGAATTGTCTCAGTTGTTATCCCACAGTTGGTTTGCTTGAATCTGAACTGAAACAAGGTCAACAGATTACACTTACTTGATGGCCTCTCAGGTCTTTCATGCCTGCAGTCCTGTGCCACCTGACGATCCTTTGGTCAGTGGCAGCCTGCATATATGACAGTGGTCTACCACATAGCCTAGGTGCGAAGTAGGCTGGGCCATGTAGGTTTGTGTGAGTGCACTCTATGTTGATTGCGAAATGACAAAGTCACTAATGATGGCATTTCTCAGAACATACTCATGGCCTTAGGAGGTGCCTGACTGGAATAGCTTCCCCACCCTTCCTCCTTTTCTGAATTGGTTGCTCATTTCCTGGTGTTTTATGGATTGTTCTGTTCTAGGTATTTTCTATAACCTGGTTGGTAGCAGTTTGATTAGATTCAGATTGTTTTGTAAGAATAAATACATAACTGTTCCTGGGTAAAGCATCCCAGCAGGAGGTACCTATGTCTGCCTATTAGAAATAAAATTAATTCTTAGTGGGTGCAAGTGTTGTCAGCCTCATCCATCCATTCTAAAGTGCCCCAGTAACCTTTCACCTGAGGGTTCTAGCATCCCTTGTAATCATTGCCTACATTTCTCATTTCATTAGGGTTGTGATGGGTGATTTTCTAATTGAATCATTTCTTCTGTATTGATTAGCTAGATTTTTTCCTGACTTGTATTTATTTTCACTTTTTTTTTTTTTTAAGTGTATCTTCCTGGAGAGTGTTGTAAAAGGATACATTCTTCATCTTTACTTCACAGACTATGTTTCTAGAGTCCCTTGGTGATCTTCTAATGTCCTCAGTTTTCTCATCTATAAATTGGGTTAATTATTATGCCTACATCCCAGGGTTTTTGTGAGGATTAGATGAGCTGGTACATGCAGTATAAAAATGGCGCCTGGCACTAGTATTCATAAGTGGTAATTATTAAAGTAACTTTTTCCATTTTGTGGGAACATTTAACTCTTAAAAGTGTAAGGGGAAGGTGGGGAAGGGAGAGGTTCTTCATAAGTTGCCATCAGCAGGATGCTTGCCCTTGTATAGAGTGAGTTGAAAGGAAGTGCTGCTTGCCCATACTAACCTGTCTTTTTGACTGCATGGAAATGACCATAATACAAAAAGCTCTTGTGTGACGAAGGTCTGCATAACTGCACATTCTGAAGTGAATGTGGACAATTGCAACATCTACTGAAGCACATTCTGAAATGGAGTTAAGACAATGAAGGGAAGTGGGCCACCCTTACAGTGGTAGTTGGGATGAGTTGATGGCTCCAGATAAAGATTTTTACTACATCATGGCCCACTGAGATTTTTGCCTGAACAAAGAGCATTCTTGCCTAGTTTGTCTTATTGTCAATCCACGCACCCTTAGTTAGAGCTGTTTGAGAATGCTTACCACTTTGGTGGGAGAGGAAATGCTCCACTCCTTGGCCCTTTAATCTTCCATCTCTTAATTGCTTAAAAAGAAAACAAACTACTATTGATTGTGTAGGATAATGGAAATTTAACACTCAATCAGATACTTAGTCATTAATATTTGATTCATTTATTTAACAAACTTTTGAGCACCTGCTGTTGTAAGATATTGTTCTATGATAGATACAGACCACATCAGTGAACAGCAGAGACAAGAATCTCTGCCCTTAAGGAGTTTACATTCTAGTAGTGAGGAGACAAATACAGTATGTTAGAAGGTGTTGAGTGCTATGGGAAAAAATAAAGAAGGATAAGCTGGGATTAAGATGGTTAGGGAAGTTAACTTTTGAGCAAAGACATAATGGAGAGGAGAGCAAGTCTTGTGAAGATCTGGGAATGTACTTCACATAGGACATAGCCAGTGTCAAGATCCTGAGGCATGTTAGTACAGTGTGCGTGTGAATTAAGGAGTGACTGTTTTCTGTGTTAATTAATGCTGTGTAGTGGGCCAAGGACCAAAGCTTGGACACAGGTTAAGAGACGAGGGCAGTTGGTTAATTGGATGAGATGGGATGCTGATTTGGACCAGGGTGCCAGCAGTTGAGATGATAAGTGGTCTTGATTCTGGTTATTTTTTTGAGGTAGAGCCAATAGGCTAATGGATTGATTGTGTGTGGGGTGAGAGAGAAAGTCAGCAAGCTGTTCAAGGATGATTGATCCTTTTGGCTTAAGCAGTAGTGAGGATGGAGTTGCTGTTCTCTGAGATGAGAATGACTGAAAGTAGAACAGATTTAAGGGGTATGAGCCAAAGTATTTCTACTCCCCAACAAAAGGCTAGGTGGTCACAAACTCATTCAGTAAGAACAGTGGTCCATAGATTTTACTCTGAGAACTCTTAGATCTATGGGTCATTTGTAGCCAGTTCTTTTAACCTAATACCTTAAAGATGTGGGAATTAATAGTGAAGGAATATTGGCTTAGATTGGCTTGGAGAGATTCACATGGTCCATGGAAATAAAGTCAGGTATAGAAGAGATTTTGAGACTTAAATTTTTATTCTCTTGTGGAAGGACTAATTAACACCGAGAAAGGGAATGAAAGCCAAAGCCTTGGATTTGGATGGTGAGAACGTGGAGAAGCCCTGGTCCTTAGCTAACTGTATGTTTACTTACCTAAGAAGCCTGTACCTGGGACTTCTTTTTCTTTTGAATCTCTTGGTTTTCTTCATACATATAAATACTTAAATTGAATTTTATCCTGTCTGCTGTTTGCAGTCTATTTCGTTAACATTCGTTATGTATGCATCTTGGGTATCTTCTCTGCATGCACGAAGTTTTAAGCATGGATTGTCTAGTAATTAAGGGCAGATGCTATTTAGACAGGTTCAAGTGCAGATGCTGTCAGAAGTACAAATAATTGGGTCCTAGAGCAAGTTGAGTTTTCTCATCTGTAAAATGATCATGATTGTATTTATCTTGTGATTGTTGTGAGGACCAAAGTAATACACATAACGCTGTAGGCATAAGCACCCACAGGTGTTAAGCCTTAGGTCAGTGTCAGGTTTTAGTTTTTTAATGTCCATAAACTTTAACCAGTCTCTTACAAGCAAACAGTGCTGAGCCTCTTGAATTCTTCCCATTAAGAGTTAACACAGATATTTAGTCATTGGGATTACATGATATATGGTATCATAGGTGTCGTTGCTATTATTTCTTCTCTTAAAAAAACCTAGTTATTGGAGTTTGCTCCATATATATTATCTAGTATCATCCACATAAAAGTTGAAACCAGTGGTAGTTTCAAAATTGGCCCCATACAGAGGTCTTCATTCTCAGATTTCTTAAAAAAAAAATTGATAAACTAGACTTCTAATTGAGAGAAACAAGTTAAAATGAATATATCTTGGAGACTGTGTATGAAATAATCTGGTTTCTTATGAACTTTTCTAGGTGAATAAATTTTATTTGAAGAAATGGTTTACTTGTATGGGAAATCATCCCTCCTAACCCTTCTCTCCCCCCACACAAGAGACTTTTGAAAGAGCTGTTCTGTTTGGTAGAGGGTTGCTGCAGAGGGGGCTTAAATCCTGCCCACCCTGGTGATAATACATAGGGAACAGAAATCCTCAGAATATTGTTTGACCATCATTTGAGTTCAATCAGTGTTTCATACATTGCTTAGGTACTCTTAAAAAAATTTGAATAGCCAAGGTTGTAGGTGTAATAGAAATGTTTTGTCAGAGAGATTTAAGGGAAAACTAATTGTTTAGGAACTATTAAATCATATGATTACATATAGTGTTGTCTTTAGCTCCACTTGTGATTTAAAGTTGACTGGAATTCATACAATTGTATTAGGAACACTTGTTTTGCTTTAAAGTGTTACTGATAAACCACTACTATGTCCGTGCCCTTCATTTTTAAAGTATGCATAGATTGAGAAGGTCCCATGTGAGTATGTACATACTCTCTACCCAGCACCATTCATCTGTTCCACTGGGGAATTTGCTTTACTGGACCTTGAATCAAATTGATAAAACTGAAAAGGGACATGAAAGCCTGTAAGTGGAATTTTATATCAGTTTAATTTTTTTTGTATTTTGCTTGAATAAAGTGATATAAGTAGACAGTAGTAGTTGATGAGGTGGTTGCAAGCCAAAGCCTCTTTAAAAATATTTGTGAGAGAACTGTGTATTTAGTAATTTTGTCTAGCTCTTTTTTCTACAGTGAGCATCCTAATATGCTTGTCATATAGTTGACAGCTTAATTAGAGAGAAGCCAGTATCACTTCCAGTTGATAAAAAGTTGTAGAAGGTAAAGGGACATTATCGAGCATCTGCCTCTTACAGTAGGCAGTATTGCATCATTAAACCATTAGGAGCTTGGTGGTAGTTTCATTTTACAGATGAGACAGTTGAGGCTCACAGAAGTTATTTGCCTAAAATCCTACAGTTGGGAAGTGGCAGAGCTTAGACCCCCGCCCTTCAGAGCTTGTCTGCTTTCTTGTCCATGTCAATTTTAAGAGGTGCCTGTATGTTCTGTACACCCTAAGTTAGCTAGTAAAGTGATTATTTTCATAGGATAGGAATATGAGCAAGATGTGGTAAGCCTATTGTTGACAGTTTTGGGCTGGGCCTGTTCAGATCGTCATTTGAGTGTGTGGTTCTTAAATCAATTTCAAAGCTACAAATGTTGTTTGGGTATTTTTTAGGCTCACTGTATTTCACCCTTTGTTAGCCCACGTGCCTCAGTGAATTTAGGATACTTTGATCCCTGAGGGCTTTTAGGGCTTCACTAGTTTTTCTGGCAGATGACTTTATTTGTGAGTAGAGTGGCCATATGTCCTGGATTTTACAGGTTGTCCCAGAATAATATCCTAGTTTGGAAGATAAATTATGTGGTCACTATAGATACTAGGAGAAAAACGTTGGATTCCGTCATTACAAATAATTATATTTTGATTATATTATTGGAAGGAGTTCTATTGCAGATTTAAATTTGGTCTTATTTTCCTTTTTCTAGTTGTTTAAATGCAGCAAATACTTATGTATACTTCTATTTGGATTAATTCTTCAGTTGCAATTTCATCCAAGTACCTGTAGCAGTATCAAAATTGTATTCTAATTTTGTGGAACATGATCAATAAAACATGACTTTCTGAGAAGGAAGACCTTTTTGGAAGGGGGAGTCTGCTCTTGTTTCAAAACACTCTTGTATTTGAGATGTGCCTAAATCTGTTCTGCCCATTGCCACTAGGGGACCATTTCTTTATACATTCTACAGTTGTTACTCTCATTATGCTCCTAGAAATAATTGTTTTTAAAATGTAATACCAAGGAACCAGTCTGCATACTTATCATTACTATACCTGTTTTGTTACTTGTCCTCATTTTCTCACTTAAAGAGATTTACTTGAACTGTGAACCAGCTTAGTCCTAGAAATAGAAAAACAAAAAAGCTTAATTTTAACTGAAGAAAAACATTTTCCATGTATATTCTTCCTAAAAATAAAGGAATTTTGGATAGTGTTCCTTGTACAGTCAGCCCTCCAGGTCTGTAGGATTTGCATTTGCCAATTCAACCATGCGTCAGAAATATTTGTGGGAAAACAGTCCCAGAAGTTCTATAAAGTAGAATTTGAATTTACCATGCACTGAGCAGTACACTGAATCCACTCTAATGAAGTGATGTGTAGGCATTCCCTGATGTGGCCTGTGTGCCAGTATAGGTTATATACAGATACCACACCATTTTACATAGGGGACTTGAACACTGATGAATTTTGGTGTCTGGAGGGAGGGTCCTTGAACCAGTCCCCCTGTGGGTACAGCAGGATAACTGTATTTTTGTTGTAGAAATGCTTGCTACTTTAAAATGAAGAGAAAAATACATTGTAAAACTTACATTGTATATTGTATTTGGGATCATTTTTAAGGAATGCATAGTTTATCTCCTAAAAGACTGAATGGAGTTCAAGGCTGTGACAACCTATTCATGACTAGAATGTGAAATATAGCTGCATTGTATTACAGTATTTTATATTTTCCTATAAACTAAATTGACCTATTTTTGGTTTTGTTTTGATTTTCCTTTTACAGTCTTTATTTTTTTTTCTCAGTTCTTTTTTGCTTTTCGGTATGTGGGTAGCTCCCTGACTGGGAATCGAACCCAGGCCGCAGCACTGACAGCGCCAGCGCCGAAGCCTTAAGCCACTACACCATCAGGGAACTCCCTCCTTTTACAGTCTTTACCAGGTGCTGGTCTCTGGATGTTTTTTGTTTAAATTGGAAAAATTTTAAACCTGTCCCCAGACTGGTATGGTATCCAGTGAGATGGGACTGTCAGCTCGTAGGCAGAAAGGAGTTAACGCAGTCTTTAGCTAGTGTTTGGCCGCTCCCTGCTACTGTCCTGTGGGAGGAACATCTATTCTCTCTAGTGTACCTTCTGTTCTAGGGAAGTCAGAGGTTAGACCTAGCATGGGAATTTCAGCTAGTCTGAGCATTCACCAAGGAGCAGTATATGGCTTAGATACCTACTGGATAAATCATGTTTGACAGTGAAAACTGACGTTATTGATACTAGCAATGCTTCATGTGATCGAGAAGGAAAGTGCTTGTTTGTTTCTAAGCAGTTTGTCCTCTGAACAAATATGCTGCAGTGGCTGCTACAACACACACCTTATCCCACCTCCAAACAAAAACAGCGCTGGGTGTTTGCCCCTTGTTGGGTAAACACATGGTCAACTACTGCCATTGAGAAAAGCGACACCTGAAAGGGTCCTCTGACTAGTGAGCTCGGCCTGTCTGTGTAAGTTGAAACAAGTGGTAACAATACGGTTTGGGTGTTGGATAGAAGGGACAGCTTTGCTGAAGGCAGGATTTCATAACTGTCAGCAGCAGTTTTCATTGTATTGTAATTAAGGACCTGACCATTACACTGAAACATTAAAGGTACCCTTTTCAATAATGTTTATTAGTTATCTGATTAGATTTTATTAAAAATTAGGTGGTTCTTCCTAAAAAACGTCCAAGTACAGTAGACACTCCATTAACCAGAACTCAAGCAAAAAAATCTTGCTAATTGCTTGAGATTTTTCTGGTTGCTTGAGACTGCCATTTGCTTGAGTTTCAGTTAACAGTCTATTTACATTTTTCTGGCATCTACCATTCCCCATGGTGCTGGTAAACTGAGAGTCTCCTGTATTCTTTAAAAAACTACAAAGATTTTTGTGGTGGGAAAAGTCATAGAAATGTGATCACTTTCAGGATTTGGCAAATATGAAGTGATACAAATCTCAACTTTTAACATGTTTTAGGCTTTTGTCTGTGGCAATTTTATTTATGCTCTTCCTTATTGACACTGGCTCTTAGGAACAAGGGTTTTCATCAGTTTTCTTTGTACAGTTACCCCTTGGAACGCGACTGCTTTGAAGCTGGTCAAGTTTGGTACTTAATGCATTTTGACTTAAAAATTTTGTCCCTGTACTCGTTTGTTTGGTACTCATCGCGCCTCCTGGAACCAATTAATGATGAGTACCAGGTACAACTGTATAATAATGTTGTACTTTATGCTTAAAAATGGCATAAAGATGGGATTAAGACGTTTCTATCTAGGTAGCTTTATGAATTAGACCTAATAACCTAATTTGTTAGGGCATTTAACTTTAGACAGTATTTCCAAGTCCTTTCATAGCCAGTGAAAGGTATGTTTTTTAGTACTAGGGTCCACAAAGAGTTTTAAAAAGATGTAGCTTTAGTATCATTTGCTACTGATTTTTAAAATGCCTAGATTCGTCAAAAGCATCTGCTTTGTGAAGCATAGAAAATCATTTCACTATCACAAAAGTAGAAAACACTTTTAAAAGTTAATATGTGAAAGACAGTCAATAGTAAAATGTTTTTCATATTGATCTGTCAGCTATGATTAAAATTAACTTTACAGAGTTAGAATTTTATCTCTTTTCCAAGAGAAAGATCATCCAATTCATAAACTCAATTTTAGATCAATTTAAGTATGTTTTGTATAGTGATTTTCATAATCTAGGACTGAAAAATATCAGATTGATTTATTGAAGATTATTTATTAATCTGGTTGACAAGTGTCTGTTTTGTTGAGGTTTGGAAGATATAATAAAAAAAAATTATTTTTCAGTCTTCCAGAAAACTTTTTCATTTTCCCTCCTCTCCTTGCTTTTTGTACCCTTCAACAAACAAGTGTTAAAAGGAAAAAATATTCAATAAAATCAAACCTTGAGTCATTGCTTTTATCCTCTCAGAAATCCTCTTGGAACTAATTGCCTGATGAAAAGTAAGGAGAGGAAATTACCTTTCTTAACCTTTTGTTTTTGTTTTTGTTTTTAAATCATCCAATGTCTTCTAGGTAGCAGAAAAAATTTTAGGGTTACTTTATAAGTTGTATGTTCCTAGTTTTTTTGTGTGGAATTTTTTTTTTCCCCTTTAGGGCAGGAGTCTTCTCACAATTTCTGTGTTCCTATATGATAATTAGTACAGATGTACATTTTTAGTGGGAATTTGGGAAATTTTTATATCAATAGATTTGCAAAGGTAATACTAGACTTTCTGTTTGGGGAGTAGATGGTAACACCTAGTAAACACCACCTGCCTGTTCAGTCCAGGAACCTAAGTGACTATGAAGTGTGCTACTCTTCGGATTCATAATATTTGAGGATTCATTTTAGTGTTCTTTATGAATATTAAGTGGTTCCCTCCTCCCCTTCAAGGTGTTTTAAGATCTTGGTGCCTGTCCAATCTGAGATTACCACAATAAAACAAGAAAGGGCAATGTCATGGTAGGGAGTTGCTAGAGAAATTAGGCCACTTAGTTACGAGGTCAATGAATTTTTGTTCTTAGTTCAAAATGATAAATATTGTCACTGACTTGTGATAGTATAGATTGCTCTTTTCTGTGGAACTGAAGTATGTTTTGAAAGTTTTTTTTTTTTTTTTCATAAAGAATGTCTTGTTGCGCCGTTTTGCTAGACTGAAAGTTTCCTCATCACTTGGTGAGACCCTCCTCTAATTCAATCTTTGTCTTTTGTCTTTGCTGCCTTGCAGGGTTGGTACAGTAGGCTTCACTAGACTTAGCTGCAACTCAGAATTTCTCCTCCAGCACCTGAGTAAATGCTGATGGTCTTGTGGAGAGTGGATTAAGAGTACGAGCTAAGTTCTCAATCCCAATTAAGAAGCGGAGGAAAATTTAAACTGTCTCCTTCAAAGTTTATCACAACCACCACCATCAAGACAGCAAACCAAAGGACAAAGACTTTGACCTGCTCTGTTGCTCTGTGTAGTCCAGTTCACGTATGGTTTACAGACTTGGCTGGGGTACTAATAAGTAAATAAAAAGAAGGACACTTCTGTCATTGGACACTTTTATTCACAAAGTATCCAAAATGAGGGCTGTATTGGCGACAGCAGACATTGCCATAGTGGCCCTGTATTTTATCCTGGTCATGTGCATTGGTTTTTTTGCCATGTGGAAATCTAATAGAAGCACCGTAAGTGGATACTTCCTGGCCGGGCGCTCTATGACCTGGGTAGCAATTGGTGCCTCTCTGTTTGTGAGCAATATTGGAAGTGAGCACTTCATTGGGCTGGCAGGATCTGGAGCTGCAAGTGGATTTGCAGTAGGCGCATGGGAATTCAATGCCTTACTGCTTTTGCAACTTCTGGGATGGGTTTTCATCCCCATTTACATCCGGTCAGGGGTATATACCATGCCTGAATACTTGTCCAAGCGATTTGGTGGCCATAGAATTCAGGTTTATTTTGCAGCCTTGTCTTTAATTCTCTATATCTTCACCAAGCTCTCAGTGGATCTGTATTCGGGTGCCCTCTTTATCCAGGAGTCTTTGGGTTGGAACCTATATGTGTCTGTCATCCTGCTCATTGGCATGACTGCTTTGCTGACTGTCACCGGAGGCCTTGTCGCAGTGATCTACACAGACACTCTACAGGCTCTGCTTATGATCGTTGGGGCACTCACACTTATGATTATTAGCATGATGGAGATTGGTGGGTTTGAGGAAGTTAAGAGAAGGTACATGTTGGCCTCACCCAATGTCACATCTATCTTGTTGACATACAACCTTTCCAACACAAATTCTTGTAATGTGTACCCTAAGAAAGATGCACTGAAAATGTTGCGGAATCCAACAGATGAAGATGTTCCTTGGCCTGGATTTATTCTTGGGCAGACGCCGGCTTCAGTATGGTACTGGTGTGCTGACCAAGTCATCGTACAGAGGGTGCTAGCAGCTAAAAACATTGCACATGCCAAAGGCTCTACTCTAATGGCTGGCTTCTTGAAGCTTCTGCCGATGTTTATCATAGTTGTCCCAGGAATGATTTCCAGGATACTGTTTGCTGATGATATAGCTTGCATCAACCCAGAGCACTGCATGCAAGTGTGTGGAAGTAGAGCTGGGTGCTCTAACATTGCTTATCCACGCCTGGTGATGAAGCTGGTTCCTGTGGGCCTCCGGGGCTTAATGATGGCAGTGATGATTGCAGCTCTAATGAGTGACTTGGACTCTATCTTTAACAGTGCCAGTACCATATTCACCCTTGATGTGTACAAACTCATCCGCAAGAGTGCAAGCTCCCGGGAACTAATGATCGTGGGTAGGATATTCGTGGCTTTTATGGTGGTGATCAGCATTGCATGGGTGCCAATCATCGTGGAGATGCAAGGAGGCCAGATGTACCTTTACATTCAGGAGGTAGCAGATTACCTGACACCTCCAGTTGCAGCCCTGTTCCTTTTGGCAATTTTCTGGAAACGCTGCAATGAACAAGGGGCTTTCTATGGTGGAATGGCTGGCTTTGTTCTTGGAGCAGTTCGTTTGACACTGGCCTTTGCCTACCGTGCCCCAGAATGTGACCAACCTGATAACAGGCCACACTTCATCAAAGACATTCATTACATGTATGTGGCCACAGCATTGTTTTGGGTCACAGGACTCATTACTGTCATTGTTAGCCTTCTCACACCACCTCCCACAAAGGAACAGATTCGTACCACAACCTTTTGGTCTAAGAAGAGCCTGGTGGTAAAGGAGAGCTGCTCCCCGAAAGATGAACCGTACAAAATGCAAGAGAAGAGCATTCTGAGATGCAGTGAGAATAGTGAGGCCATCATTCCCAATGGGAAATCTGAAGATAGCATTAAGGGCCTTCAGCCTGAAGATGTTAATCTTTTGGTGACCTGCAGAGAAGAGGGCAACCCAGTGGCTTCCTTAGGTCATTCAGAGGCGGAAACACCAGTAGATGCATATTCCAATGGGCAAGCAGCGCTCATGGGTGAGAAAGAGAGAAAGAAAGAAACAGAGGATGGAGGCCGGTATTGGAAGTTCATAGATTGGTTCTGTGGCTTTAAAAGTAAGAGCCTCAGCAAGAGGAGTCTCAGAGACCTGATGGAGGAGGAGGCTGTTTGTTTACAAATGTTGGAAGAGCCTCCGCGTGTTAAACTAATACTAAATATTGGACTTTTTGCTGTGTGTTCACTTGGAATTTTCATGTTTGTTTATTTCTCCTTATGAACTTTTAAGGATATTATGAGACAGTAACTTAAGAAAATACTGGTCTTTGGAAAAAAACATGACTGTTGCATCTCTCAGGCATTGTTTACGCTGTAGGTTTTAGCCAAATTTTACTTAGCAGAAAATCATCTATTTGCAAGACTTTATTTTCCCAGAGGTGGATGAAAGTAAAATTTCAACCTAAATGAAGCAAAACTTGTTTATCAGACTGAATTGTGAAAATGTGGTTTAAAATTTTTCATACCAAAGTAAGGAGATACCAATTATTCTCATAGAGCACTTAACGTAGAATATATGCTAAGATATCATGAGTAAGGTATACTGTCTGCACTGCCAAATCTTGGTAGACCTTCTTAATCTGAAGTAGAAGACTTGCTCATTTCCATGTTTTTGTTTGTTTGTTTGTTTGTTTTTTTCTGTCTGTAATTCCCTACCATTAAAAAAAAAAAAAGAAAAATTGAATTTGTAGACATGTGTAATCAGTTACGTACTTGAAAATTAATGTGCTAGTGGGGTACTTGTTTCAAGACATGTTAGTTAGTTAGTTGCTAGATTGATTTTGTTAGCATGAGCCTATGGATTCTGATTGCCAAAAGAAAAGAGGAAGATTGTCTTCTTATAGCTACTCTTGTACCACCAGTATATGGAATGATGGGGGGAAATTCCGTTTGTTCTGGGTTTTTTTTTCTTCCTATTTTGACTGACATGTAAGTGAACCATACTCAAATGACCACCAAGTTTGTCTTTATAAAGTTAGATGTCATGATTGTAAATGATTATAGGGGAGAAGATGAAGTAACATTGCTGATGATCCCCACATTTATTGACCAAATTAAGGTTGTTTTTATAGTTTGGGAATTAGCAGCCCCTAAGCAGTGTTCGATCTACTTATGCTAAACAGGTGATTATTCATATGCCACTAACTCTATAGATATGTTCTTGTCATTTGATAACATTTTTTATTAGTCAGATGCCTTCCCAAGTAGATCTAGTTGGAAGATGAATCCAGAAATTTGAAGAAAAATTGATACTGCTTTTGTGCTAGGTTGCCCTGCTTGATTAGATCATGATATGTTGAGGTTGAGTTTTTAGATGGAAAATTTAATTCTGAGATCATACTGTATTCTTGATAACTTTTTTCTTCTGGATATCTTATTTTTTTAAAAGACTTGCCATCTGTAGCTAGTATTTACATTTTAACTTAAAAAGTTACAGTGACTTAGAGCATGAGTCTATTTTAATGCAAACTGGCCATCAGTAACAGAAAACTCAGAGTGCATGCTTTGCCATGGGTAGATTGTCAGTATAGTCTTTCTGTAGAATGGATAGCATGTGCAAGAAGTGCCATGAACAAGAACTTCTGGGTTTAGTGGTATGTCTTGTGGAGGATATTACAGGACTTGTGTAGTTGTAAGACCCTTGATCTTGGCATGGTTTAGTACACAGTTGCAACCTCATAGATGGGAATCTCTTTCAGGGTACAAAAGATGTTAGAGTGAAGCTCTACAGATTATGTAGTTCTGTGTCTCTGTGTGTGCAACACTGTCCTTTTTCAAAACTCCATGACAGATGAAGGGAACTAATTGTGTATCTACTTTCTTTGACTTTCTGTAATCTGATAGTTTTTAAATTGCATGATTTTATTAAGCTTATATTTAGGGAAATTATTACTTTTTTAGGTACTTTTGTAGATTTTGAATCAAAACTCAGTCCTAATGACTTTAAATTTTTTGTATTCTATAAACAAGTTTCTTTATGATGGACTTAGTTAGTCCAAAATTGATTTTAGAAATTATCAGGTAGCATAATCTCTTCCCATCTCCAGGAATCTTTAAATGGACTGAGTCTGTAGATGAAAAAATAATCCATGAATGAATAGCATGATTTCTGAGAGCTTAGAGTGCCTTGTAGAATCTTTTTCTCAATTTCATTCTTAAGGCTTCATAAGTTAGGGGCCGAATATATTAGGGACCATTCTTGTATGGAGGCTGAGGCTCTGACATGTCCAAGGTTACAAAGTCCACTGGGAAGAACAGAAAACCAGGTGTCCAAATCTGGATTCATGCTTTGTCTATGGTTTGTCCTTTTCTTTTCTCAAAGAACTGTTCTTCCTTTGAGGCAACTTTTTGGTATTTGGTGAAATAATAGGATCTTAGATTTTCAAATTGGCATTAAGTTGTAGGAATTAAATTTTCTTTGAACACATTGCTGTGTAACTCAGTAATGAGCATTGACACATTGAATGAGCAGCCTTCTTACTCTTTATTTACAGTGTAATAGGTAGTATTTATGTAGATCCCCCTTAATTTAATGTTGATACCTAACATTTTGGATTATTAGGGTCCCCCTACCTTCTCTCTCCTGTTGTCTTAGTGTGATACATAAAATACATCATCTTATGTCTGTGTGTGTATATAGCAGTAAGTCAAGTTTAGAGTACTAATGCCTGTAAATAAGGAATGACTATTAGCATATCCATGAGGATTGTTTATTATTGCCAGTATAAACATCACTTTATTTAGACTGAAGACCCTGAAGCTTGTCCTTATTGCTTCCCAGTAATAGATAATGTGCTTGAAAGTGTGTGAATTCTGATTGCAACTTCATTTCAGGGGACCATTCTTCAGTCTGTATTTCACTAGAATGACTTCATGGAATGATACATGTTCTGTCTTAAGCTAGCAAAATGTTCATACTTCACATTAACTAAATGGGTCCTAAATAATGACATTGATCTCTAGACATTAACATGTATATATTTTTATATTGGCTCAAGCTAAGGTTCAGAACTGACTTAAGCGGTAGTGACTAAAATAATTAGCTAAGAGTCAAAAGGAAGGCCTTTTTGGTCTTCAAAAGTGAAGAAAAATAACGTCTTAAATGCTGTTAATGGTATCCTCAATTCTTAGATTTTTGTCCTCTCAGGCACTGTTAATCTCAAGATCTAGTAAGAAGAGCTTATTTCATTACTTTGGTATGCAAAATGATTATTGCTTTCCTTCATAGGATCTCTAATTTCTCTGTTCATCCAAGAATTTTTTTGTCTTGCCACCCCAAGATAGTAAGCGACTTTTGAAATAGTTGAGCCCATTATTTTCCCTGGTTATTCTTTCTTGATGAGGCCATCACTCTTTAGGTTAGAGAATCGTCAAGCGATAGCAATGGTGCTGTATCCTTATGCCTAAATTCAGAAGTTCTGATCGATTTCCCAAGGCTTCTCTTCGCTCAAAGAATCCAATGTCTATTTGGATCACGTAGCCATAACTCTTAGGGATGACACCTTAAGTAATTAGCAGGGACTCATCACTTTGTGAAAATTCACATTTTAAGAATTAAGTGGAAAGGTTGTTAACTCAGTTCTCTAGCCTGAGGTTAAGTGGCGTGAAGGAAGCTGAAAAGTCTTGTCCAGGACTTAACTAGAGTATTTATTTCTCAGTTCATTGATTTCTTCCCTACTGGGTGTGGAGATCTTTCCCTCTGTCTTTGAACATCATTTAATGTAGCCTATGGGTTATTCTTCTCATCCCTTATCACCCTGAACATTGGCTGTATTATTAGCTAATACAAGGTTAGACCTGCCAACATTCCCACTTTGCAGTATTTAGCTTGCTTACTTTGCTCACACTTTTCTCCTCTGTCCTTTTTATCTGAGGCGTGGTGGCTGGAAAGGACCTTATAGGTATCTAATAGTGACACTGCACCATGCCTCAGGTTTGGGTTGAGAGATACAAAGACCATCACTGTTAAATTAAGTGACTACAGAGACTTGCCAGGACAAAATTTTCCTAAGAAATCAGAAAAACTATTAAGTGAGATGCTGAGAAGTACCTGGGTGACTCAGACTTCACAAGTTGGTTAAAGGATAAACATTAGCTTAAGATGTAGATGTAGAGTTATATTCATTAACTTGCGGATGTAGTTATATTCATTAAATTAAGTTCTAGAACTTAAAGCATCTTGGCTATAAGCTAGTTTAAACCCCTCCCCATATAGATTAGGGTACCAGTGAATAAGATGCAGCTTGTTAAACCCTGTTTGATGTTAAATATTGTAAAGTATGAGTTTATTAACATATTTGAGGTTAAAATGACTGATATTTGAAATGATACTTAAGAAAAGAATGCTTTTAGGCTTCAGTATTCATAAGATTTCTCATTAGCCAGGTGTTAAATTGCCTAAGTTATTTCAGTGTTGACATTAGTCCGAGAAGACTTTACATATGAGGTATATTTCTATTTGTGTGTATACCTACCTGCCATTCAGAGAGACTGGTCTTTCCCTTTATTTTTTTCCCCTCACTTTAATTCTTCACCTAGTCTTACTTCCAACACTTAATCACATTCCTGTTTTGATCTTTTGTCAGCTTAATTTACTTTCAGGCTTATTGCCATGATGTACAAGAGTACTGCTTTGCCCCAGTTTTGAAAACTTGGATCCAGATGATTCATTAAATATAGTTGTATTTAAATAATACAAAATTTCTGTTAGTTTAAACTGTTAATTCTCAAGAATGATTTTCTCAGACTTTGAGTTCACTAATAATAAAAGTTCTATGAATATATCAGTTTTTATTCTCAAAATTCCTTTTTCAAAAATTAGGGAGACAGCATAGTTAAAATTCATGAGTCCCTTTTAAATGGTGGTGTCACAGTGTGGAGAGGAATGGAGTTTGTTTTAATTCCAAAAAGCCTTGTTCTTGCAGTACTTAACAGTATAAGTTGGAATTAGTTGGCATATGTAGAAATCCTTTTGTACTAGTTAGTTATGAAGCTAGATTACATGAGAAATAATCTTTTGATTCCTACACTTGGTTAGACTTGGTTGACTTAACTCATGGCTGCAAACTCCTTTTTTTCCATTAAGGTCACTTCTCTTAATGTGTTTTTTGTCCAGCTCTCCCCTCTATTGGAAGACTAAATGTTCTACATTGACTCCTAGACCATAATTTACCTAAGGTTCAAAATAGTTAATCAGCTTTGCCAGTGCTGAGTCCTCCACCATTATTCACTTAGTCACGTAAATGTTTTTAGTTAAACTTCTCTTAAGCTTTTAAACTACCGATTCACCTTTAAAGGGATGTTGTGAGAATTGATGGAATTTATACTTCGGTTTCCATTTCAGATCTATTATAAAAGATAGGATTTAGTTTTTTTGTTCTAGGTGTAAGCACCCCATTTATCTATTAACTAACAGCCTTAACCATTGGCATATAGACTTTTACTCAGAAATAAATAAAAAGCATTTGATGCCTCTGTATCATTACTCATTTCATGCACTTTTCCTTTCTAGGGCAGAACCATAATCTGAAACTGTTGACTTAAACCATTAACCTTACTCTGTGTAACAACCTTTTAAGTTTGGTGTGGTTACCTGGATTCATACAGCATGTTTGAAGATGGATGCTGAAATAAATAAAGCAACTGAAGTGCAAGTTAAGACAGAGCACAGTGATCTCAGAGTCCTGTTAGCATGGTAGCAATGGCTTTGCTCTCCTCAGAAAAGCACTACAACTTAATTGTTGCCATGATCATATCCCCAACCCTGCCAGTTCAAGACAGTTTGCAATCAGAGAACTCTGTCAGTAAGAAAAATACATAGTTCAGTGACTTTTGGCAACAGCACAGATTGACAACTAGTAGACAGAGAACCACAACCTTATTGGAGACTTATATTTATTATCTTGCTAAATTCTCCTTGTATCCTAGTCTTGGATAAAGGAGTGTTTACTTTTTGTTATGGCCTCTTGACTAAACCAGTCTGGATCATTTTTCAGTATATCAATGTAGCCTAGACTTTTTAAAGTGAAATGTTCCTTAATCACCCACTTTGTTTTTGTTGTTAATAGTTGGAAACCGAAATTAAGCTCATTGCTATTATTAAAATCCCAAATTGGCAAAGGCCAATATATAGGTATTCCATAATACATAATCAGCTTCTGAAATTTGTTTTGATTAGTTAGTGCCTTCTGGTTGCCAGTATTGACTCTGCTAGTTTACACCTTTCCCTTTCTTGATTGAAAATTCTTGTTACAGTTTCTCTCTTTAAATTTTGTTATAACTAGTGAAGTAAAAAAATACATTTATATTTACATACTTTATATGCAGCCTTTATTTAGGTTCAGGGAAACCAGGTAGCTGTAATTCATGTTGCCGCTTAAATGTTATTTATTTACTTATTATTGTTTCTTTTATTTTCTTAGTTAAAAAACACAAGGCTACTTATATTAATTCAGTGAGTATATTTTAACTTTGTTTTCCAGTGTAGATTTGATAGGTATATCTTGTATGGGACAACAATTTCACATTCCCTGATGGGGAAAAAGCTTAAAGTAAAGGTCCACAGAAAGCACAAAATCATATTCACATGTGTGTATCTCCACATGTGTAAAGCACAAGACTAACTGTATTCTCGTATCCCACAAGTGCCGGTCATAAAGCCTACCAGGTGTTTGGGGAGTTAGCATGGCAGACCACAGTATTGAAAGCTCTAGACAATAAGGTATCTAAATTATGGGTTCAAAATGATAAGCAATTCAATGTAATAGTTTGAATAAGTTTGTATTTCTTTGGTGGTGGGAGAGAATACCAATGTCAGGAATGCTGCAATTATATTTTGGGGGTTACTAGCTAAAATGGGGCCTTGGGGCTCTTTCCTATAATCTGGAAGTAAGGGAACAAAGACAGATTTGTAGGGTTTTGGTGGGTTGAACAGTTTGACAAACTTCTGCTTTAAGCTGTAGAGCCACTGGAGTTGTGTGTTTGTTTGTTTGTTTTTTTGTTTTTGGTTTTTTTTTTTTTAATCTTAAATCTTTAGGAAATTTAACCTCCCATCAATAGTATGCTAAAAATATGGAGAAAGTTCACATTTTAACAGGGCAAATACTACTTGTCTTTAATGTTTGTATAGGTTTGTATCTAAGAGATGAAGTTAACTTTATTTTTTCATATGCTTGACTGCACTTCATATTAATAGAGAAGAATTTGTTGCAGGTGTTCTGAACATCAAACTAATTTTGAGACAAATCTGCCAGATGAATTCCTTTGCTTTTTCACAGTGTTTGTGAGAGTCTATAAAATAAAGGATTCTTTTGCCTGTCCCAATAACCTGTTCAAGACTAGAATAGATGAAATCTGTGAATGTGTGTGCAAAAAAAGAAAATGTGTGTTTTGTTTTACTTGGCATTGCCCCTGTCTTACCCCTAACTTTCTTCACCTGAATAGTTCTGTTTATCAGGAAGGAGTAAAATACATCTTTGTTTTGGGTTTTGCCCATATGTCAAAAAAATATAACACTCCAAATGAAAGAGAAGTGACTACCTTTGTTCCCACTATCCTCTTTTTTGTGTATATATCTTCTTAGGGAAAGACTTGGTCAATTCTAAGAATATATGGAATGAATATAAAGGCTGGTGTACACTAATGGGACATGTTGTAGAAGTGTTAAACTGAACACTTTGAGGGAGAGAGTCTCCCTTCCAGCAAAAAGTTGCCAGGTGTGTACCCACAGCATTATTTTAGAATGTAAAACCTCAGGCTTTGGGGGACGAGGAGAGAGGAGAGCCAGAAATGCAGGAAAAATGAGAGGTTTGAGGACCATCTGTGGCCTAGCAACATGTGATAAGGCAAAGCAGTTATAACCTGTTAGTTCTGTGTTGTATGTGTTCTATCCCTTTGAATGTTGTTTTTAAATTTAAAATAGTTTGTAAAGACAATGCTTTCAAGATTCCTTTCTCAGAATATCTTTTGTTTGTAATCTATGGAAAATTGCTTTAATTAGTTAGGTGATAGTAGTCCTAGCAGTGTAAATATGTATAATTAGAATTTTCTGATTTCACTGTGAGATCTCTAACTTTTGAGTGGCAAACAGATCAAGTCTTTTGCTCATGGATTTTTCTGTGGGGTTGGTAAAATGCAAAAGCTTTATTTTTTTTAATGACATATTACATTAATGTCAGATGATGGTATGGAATCTGTTCCCCTGCTTTTCCCCCCACCAATACTGCTTCAGTTTATAGATTGCCAGCAGAGTTCAGAAATAGAGCAGGGATTTACCGATTCTTTGCTTGGACACCCCATTTTCTGTTGCCCAGACCTATGTTGGCAATCACATATGAACTGTGTTATATGCTTCTCAGTGCTTTTTTTGTTTGTTTAATAAGGTGGATATCAAAAATAGTTGCTGTGCAAAAGTTAGTAGTCTTCTTCAAGAAGAAAACCAATTCCTTTTCTAATAACCTGTGAAATTGCTTCATTCATTTCTTTATTTTTAAGCCAAATGTCAGCAGAGTACTGCTGCTTTTATCTAATAATTTTGATATGTAAGTATTAATGCATTTTTAAAAGATAATCTACATTGAAAAATGTTTTTCCAGTGTCCTGCCTGTTATACTTGGTTCACATTTTCTGTAAGAGACCAGTCTATGCACTGGGGGTGTGTAGTGTGTATTGTGTATATGTATCATTTCATCAATTAATGCCTTGTAGACCAAATGTAATTATAAATGAAGTTGTTGAATTATTGGTGAGTTTTTTTTTTTTTAATTGTAAACTGATTTTCAATGTACCCTTCGTTGTCCATAGCTTTTTTTTCCCTAAGGTTTGACTAGTTGGGTCCATCTCATACAGTGTTTTAGTTGCAAGCAGAAAGTAGAATTTGGTATAAACCAGTTATATCCTTATTGAAAGGAATACAATTGAAATTGTAGATTTAGGATTGTTAACTGTACATGACAGTTCTAACTTGACTATTCTAACCTCCTGTATACAATCTGATTTTTAAAATTGTAGACATGTATAATCTTGGTTTAATGTGTTTTTAAAAGTGTTATTGTTTAAAAATAAAAAAATGAAGCAGATTTGCTAAAGAGCTGTCAGTTTTTATTACTGACTCTGTAAAATACACTGTTCTTTGTGTACTGTGTGTTACTTTGCCAGCTGCTGCATTAGCCTTCAAAAGTATTTGGAAACTTAAGATGAACTACATTTCTTGCAAAGTATATTCCTTTCTGTGGTATTTTGTCCTGTAACTGAAGTATTGTAATTATTTTATGGAAATGTTAGCATTTATGTACCAACTTTGAATAAAATGAAAAATTTACATGTCTGTGGCTGAGTACTTTCAGTATGAACATGTCTGCTGTCATTTACCAGTGTTATGTGTATCATAGTTGAAGTACCTCAATTCCTTCTCTCTGGGCACGTAATGGTTCATGAGGTTCCCCTACCCATTATCCCTTTGTAAACAGGACTCACAGGTTAAGTATTGACTGAGAACCAAATTGTATGTAACTCATTGAGTAAATAAAAATATTCTTAGTTTTCTCATTTCTAATTTCAAAATTATTTCAAACACTACGAAGTTGTAAGGGTAGTATGAAGAACCCAGGAATCATCATCGTTCAGACTCACCAATACTTAACATTCTGCCACATTAGCTTTGCCATTCTCTCTAATCATACGTACTTTGCTGAACTGCATGAGCCTCCATTGCAGACGTCCTTCCCTCCACACCTTAGGACCGTGGGGGTACATTCTTCAGACAAGGACAGTCTCCCATCATAATGTAATTATACAAAATCTGGAAAGCCAGCCCATTTCATTTAGCTTTTATCACCTATCTCCTTTCATCTGGAACACTTCCTCCGCTTTTCTTTGTCTTTTGATGGTATTGACTTTTCTCTTTCTTTTTCTTTTTTTTTGTTTGTTTTTGTGGGTTCTGCAGCCTAAACATAAGTCAATTTCAAAATGCCCCTCCTCAATTTGGGCTTATTTATTTCCTCTTGATTAGATTCATACTATGCATTTTTGGCAGGAATACAACATAAGCACTGCCCTCAAAAACTTCTCATTGGGTAGTGTGTAATAATTATGTTGTCCCCTTATTGTTCACATTAACTTTGATACTTGGTTTAGGTCAGTGGTTCTCAACCTTCCTAAGGCCACAACCCTTTAATACAGTTCTTCATGGTGTGGTAACCCCCATAAAATTATTTTCGTTGCTACTTCATAACTAATGTTGTTACTGTTATGAATCGTAATGTAAATATCTGATGTTTTCTGATGGTCTTAGGCGACCCCTGTGAAAGGGTCGTTCGACCCCCAAAGGGTTTGCGACCTACAGGTTGAGCACCACTGGTTTAGGTGGTGTCTAGCATGTTTCTCCAATGTCAAGTTACCCTTCTTTTGGTAATAAGTGATTTGTGGGAAGATGATTGGAGACTATGTAAATAACTTATTCTTCATTAAACTTGAACTCCTACTTTTAGCATCCATTGATAATTCTTGCTTGAGTAAGTTATTACTATGATGGTGCAAAACTGATTTTTCTAAGGCTTTTTTTGGGGGGGTGCCTATACTGAAATGAAGAACTTTTCCCCACCTATCAGTATGAACCTCTGGATTATTTTATTTAATAGGATATAGTCCATTACTGTCATTTTGCTAAATTGCTTTCAGGTTTAGCTAGTGGGACCCCTTTCTATGTCATTTATGACACATTTCCATAATTTCTTGAGCAGTTTATTTTCCAGCACAACAAGCAATTCCAGGTTCATCTCATCCTGTCCCTGCCCCCGTCAGAATCAGTCATTTAGTTTGGGAATGGTATTTTGAAACCAAGTTCTCAGTGTGCTCATTCCCACACCGCAGGGGTAAACATGGTCATTACTTCAGCTGATGCCTCCAGTTCTAAATCGGCACCAGAGGTTTCTCTTCAGCTTCTGCCATTCTACGCTTGTATCTCCTCCAACAGCAAGAAACAGGAATATTGGCACGTTTACTCGTTTTTTTCCAGCCCTACAACTCATTACGTTTTTGCATGTGTAAAATTTTTATTCATTTGTTGGAAAGTTTGGCTGAGTATAGAATTCTTAATTGGAAAGCATTTTACTTCAAAAATTTGTAAGCAAAAGACTTACTTTGCTTCTAGTCCCTATGTTCACAATTATGTGCTTTGATGACAACTTTTCTTTCTTTGTATTGACCCTTGGTGGGTTCTTTCACTTTGGCAACCCAGTGTCCTTCTGTTCTGGGATAGTTTTTTTCCTCTTGTTGTTGTTTGTTGTTGTTTTCTTTTTTGGAACCCCTCTTGTTAAGCTCTTGGACTTTCTGGACTGGTTCACTTTCTACAGTCTTGTATTTTAATTTTCATCTCATTTTGCTTTTTCTAGGTGTGTTTTTAAGTTTTTATCTTCTAATCCTTCCAGTAAAAAAGAATTTCTTATAAATTTCTGTCAGATTTAATTTTTAAGTGTCTTTGTCCCTTTCTCTTAACCATACCTTGTTTCATGGATGCTGTATTTTATCTCTGAAGACACTGAGTTTTTCTCCTTGTGCCTTGTTTGTTTACTCTAGTTCTTTTCTGTTTGTGTTGGTTTTATGTTAAAGGCTTCTCTCAAATTCTGCTCATCTTTGCTTATATTTAATTGGGTGAACTGAAAGTACTCTGAATGGGTGGAGCTTGTTGGCTTCCTTGTTTGACCTTTACTGCCTGGCTCTTGCTTGAATGATTGCTGCAGTATCTTTAGAACAGATCAGATTCTCCAGAGAAGATTCTTCCAGTTTTTGATTGAAGAATAAGAGGTCTCGGGCCATTTTTCTGGGAGCTAAGCAGGGAAAGTGCACAGATGTCTCAGAACGTGTTCTTTTCTTAATCCTATTTTGGGATGATATCCCCACTTGGAGCTATGTTTGCATCCTCCAGCCTAGAGAAGAAACCTCCAAACATGCATCCAGGGATCCAATTACTCCTTACATTTTCAACCAGCTTTTTAAATTTTAGTCTCCTACTTTACCCCCACTTTGAAAGGTACTGCGATTGCCAGTCCTCAGATCTTTTGAGGAATTCTGTAATGTAAATATTGTTGATTTCTTGGTTTTCGCCTTTGCTGCTTTTCTCCATTTACTTCCTTCCAAATTTTTATTGCTATTGTCCCCTCTTTTCTCTCTCCCTCATTCTTGCAGGCCTGTACTTGAAAAAACAAAAGCAAACAAAAAACCTTTACAGTAGTTCTAGAAGATTTTTAGGAGGGAGCATAGTTAGATGTCCGAGGGGTCCTGGTATACACTGTTCACTTAGCATTTGAAGGTTGAAATTTCAGAGCCTGTTGCCCATTTCTTCCCTGCCCTTAAGAATATGTGACCATCATAAACACAGTTGGAGTTTTGAAATTCTACTTATTTCTGTAAGTGTAAAACTGATGGTTGTTCACATTTGAATGGGCCTTAGGGGATGTTTGATTCTGTACCTTCAGAACAGTTTCATTGTGAAATTGAACATACATACATACTCAGTCCATGAAACATGAGCAGATGTACAGTGTAGGGAATATGGTTGATTATTGTGATTTGCTATAGTTACCTTTTATAAAGTCACCTTGAACACTGAATTAGTGAGTACTGAGTCTGCCCATTGGGGAAATACATACACATGGTTTGATTCCTATAAGCCTCCGCTAGTCACCATATTTTTGTCAACCGATGAGTGCATAACCTTGTTTTATGTGTGTTTCGGTGTAAAGACATGTATGTTGTTAATTGGTAAACAGTGAACTAAAAGCCAGTAGCACCCTAAGTCATGCCTGAATGAAGCTTACCTAATGCATGTATTTTCTCCATAAGTACATCACAGCCTCCTTGTACTCAGGTACACTAGACAGCACTTCAGTACTACACTCGGGGCCAGTTTCAACAGATGTCACCAACAAAAATAGACCATGAAACAAGAAACCAGAAAGCCACCTTGTTGAACTTCATCTGGGAATGTGTGTATCAGGTGACTGAAATTTCCTACAACTGTGCACGTGCGTGTTTGCAAACAACAAACGTGGTGGGAATATTGATTTGGGGTTTACAAAGTTTAGTAGGCTAATTGGCAGATAAGGTTTCCATAAATAATGAAAATTAGTGTAATCGTGGAACAAATAGCTATGTAACCACTACCCAAAGAAATTTAACTTCTCCATCCCCGTCTCCCAGAAAGTTCATTCCACTTTAAGAAAGTTAGGATTTTTAAAGGATTTTCTTAGCCCAAAGTTGCCTCTGACTTTTATTCAATAATCCCAAATTCTGCTTCTGAAGTATTTTCTCTTCAAATATTTGAAGATAATTATTCAGGATAAATATGTTAAGTCTCAAAATTAAGCTTAATTTTGAGTCTCCATTCTCTGGGGTGTGCAGCAAAGGACATGGATTTCAGACCCTATACCATCAGGGATTTTTGTTTTTTCCTGGTAATTTCCCCCTTTCTTATGTGGCTTCCAGTTTGAATACAGTACTCCAGGGTAGACATTGCTGATGTTAGACTGTAGGAATGAGAAAACATGGGCTGTAGTTTCCTTAAGTTTTACTCTCCTAACTTGAAATTTCATTGAAGTTTGGAGGTATCTTTGTCAGTCTCCTCCCACTCTTTGTTTTTGTTTCTTATCTTTCACCTGTTCCTGATTCCTTGACTGCATCTCTGGTTTTGAAAGATGTGTTTTAGCTTTTTTATGCATCTCCATCTTATTTCTTGAATTTTATCACTTGGTTTAATCCCACCTTCCTTACTAGTTAAGTATAGTTAGCAACTTTAATCTCTCATCTTTTCATTTATTCTTTGACTTATGTATTCATTAAACATTTATTGAACACTCTGCTTTCCAGGTTCTTTGCACCTCCAGCATCTACTAAAGATGAGTAAAATGTGGCCTTGGATAGGCTTAGTTAGAGAAGGAGGTGTACTCCTAGATAATACACTTGCAAGACATATGTGCAATGAGGAGAGATACACATGAGATTCCAGAGGAAAGGCACACTTCTAAGAAGTAGCTGAATCTTAAAGGACGGTGTGATTCCTTTGATTCCTCTGTACACCGGTTCTCCCTGCTCTTCAGAGCAGTGCAGTCCCTCAGGTGCTTTCCTCCCTCCACTTGAATGAAGCACCACTGCAGTGGCCTGGTTGGTGGATATGCTTTTTTGGTGGGGGAGGGGGTCTTTTGTTAAGCAAGGTATGCAGATCTGACTCTCCAATGGCCAATTTTCTGATTCTGTCACTGTATAGTTTTAAAAACCTTAATCCAGACAATCAGCTGATATTTTTGTTAAATCCACACCCTGATATTTAGAAGATTCCCTGGATCTAAATAGAATTTTCTTGTAACCCTTTTGTCTGTGCTATCAAAATCCTTTGCTGGTTCTCCTCCCCTGGTCTCCCTCCCATCCAGTGCTATCTCCCTTGTACTCTCGAGGTTGAAATACAAGGCAAAGGCAGGGAGTAGAATTGTGCCTGAAGGACAGCAGTCAACAAGACAGGCAGCTCCATGACGTCTACCTGATTCCTGCTCTTGCTATCAGTTTCTTGAGCTTTGGCATTTCATTTACTCGCTGCCATAGTAACCAGGACTCCTGCCAATCTTTCTGTTTCCCATCTTCTTTTATTCATCTGTATGTGCATCTGGAACGCGGATGGGGAGGATAGAAATGGAAGTTTACCAGTAAAAGGATTGCGTATTTTGGAATGTTCTCAGAATAGCAAGCATGGGTCCCTTAATTTTGGCATTGTTTCCAGATGTTGAGGTAATATTAACCATAAGTAGTCACCTATTGGGATTGTCAGTTCTTTTCATATTCAGTGAAGGTTCCATTATTTTTGTTAGCAAAGTGGAGCTTTTATGAACCTTAAATTAGAGTTGGAGGAGGTCATTGCAGAAAATTCTTTATAAACTGCAGTTCAGCCAGAATCCTTTATGTTGAGGTGATGAGAAGCCCAGCAACCTTCTCCTAGAATGTGGTTCTCACCTTTGTTCCCATCTGGGGTGCTTTTAAAAATTCTGGTGTGCAGGATTTTTAAATCCCCAGGCCAATTGATAGAAATATCTGAGGGTGAGACATTGGTATTTCATTTTTGGCATCTCGTTTTTAAAGCTGCTTTAAAAATGAAATACAGTGTCATCTAGAAGAATGCCTTAGTGGTTCTGCCTTTTTCCCTTTATTAACCAAATCATGAAAGGAATGGTTGGGTTACATGCAAATGAGCCCCGAAATTTGACCTTAAGTGACATCTGAATGATATTCTTTGACTTGAGACCTCAGAAATAAATGGGTTAATTAAGGAACAAAATTGTATTGTGGTTGAACTACATAGATTTACTGTTAACCAAGGCACATAGTAACTGACAGCTAGTAAACTCAGACAAAGTTGGATCTCATGTAATCAAGACTTCCTTCATACTCTGTCGGTTAGTTCTTTAAATTTGTGTATATCTTTTGACACCAATGCTGGTATTGATACCTGAGTGTGCACTGGCTGCAGGGTCCTCTTGAATGCCCACTGCATTTAAGGTTACGGCAAGTCCCGTTTATGACTTAAAGGCATTCTGACTACTGTGCACCTAAAGTTACTTTGTGGTCATCTACTGCCTTTACATTTGCAAATTCAGCCATGCTATGAATATGACTTTTATTATTTGTACGTTATTATTGCCATGACATTAATCTGTGCTGAACTCAGCAGTCATGGTACTCCTGCTCCTCTGATATTTTTTTTCTTTTATTCTTCTCTGGGTTCTTTTTATTTTCATCACCAACACCAAAGAATACATTTGCCTGTTAAGATTTCCCAGGTCTCAAGAATCTCAGTCTTGGTCACATGGCCATAGACTTGGCAAGCTCCTTTTATGTTCCTGATCACCTTGGTTTTCACTAGCCACTGTGTTCTTAGGGCCAGACCGGGCCTTGTCCTGTCACATCTCCTTGGTCTGCCATGGGTCAGTGATTTCTGGGTTCCTGACTTCTAGATTCCTGTTTTTCCTCAGATTCCAGGAGACAGAGCAGCCAGTAGCAGCAGCAGCTCATGATGCTGGAAGTACAGCTTGCAAGGCTCTGTCAGTAACCACTGAAAGCTGTCCAGCTATAACTCTGATTATTATAGCATTAAAAACTTACATGGATTTGGAGTCAGTGAATGAGTTCTAACTAAATGTTGAGGCATAGATTCATTTACTAGCAAAGTGTGTTAAAAATATATATATATGTATGTATGTATATGTATATGTATACACTCACTCCTATCATCTTATTACCTAGGGAAAACCAATAACATTTTGCTGCATGTTCATCCAGACTTTTTTTCATGTATGTGTACATAAGTAACATTTTTTTTCTTTTGGAAAAACTCTAGATTGATCCTCGTGCATGATGATTTCATTCTTTATTAAAATATTTTCATGTCAGTGTATAAGGATCAACAACCTGTTTTTTAAATGGCTGCAATAGTACTGGTTCAATCAGCGAAAATAATTTATTTAACCATTCTTATGTTAATGAACAGCGGTGTTTCCATTTATTCACTACCATAAAACTTCGCAGTATTTTCATAGCTAAATCCTTGTGCTATGGGCTGGCAGTTTTCCATAGGGATCTGGCTGAAGCCTGCCATCTCTTACAACTAGTCAGAAGCAGTTGTGCCTTCTGAATTCTTAGAGCTTTGTTGCCTTTTGCTTCAGTCTTTCCTGTGTTTCAACCTGCCTTTTACTAGTTAACTTCCCTGTGTCTGTCTTCATATCTAGATCATGAATGTTTAAAGGGCAGGGACTTGGTGTTTCACACCCCTGTGGCTACCCTTTTGGAGGTGGCTTTTGCAGCGAGCAACTTGAAAATACTTGTCTTGAGGAAGACACTGAGGGGGTGTTAGGTTGAGCCGTAAGAAATGGTTACTATGTGATTCTTGATCCCCTCAAATGGCAGTTTTATAAGGTTCAAGCTATACTTTTGATACCCACAGAATTGGGTGTTAGTGACCAGTCAGTTGTCACTCACTCCATTTCCAGGTGTCAGTCTGTATATACCTCCTCTTTTACAACTGATTTGTGCCGTAAAAATTGTATTAGCATTGCTCCCCAACAAAGATTTCTACATTTTCCGTAACTTTCTCATACAGATTATCGTGTAAGTTAAATATATTTAAGAGCGCTTTTCACGTAGTACGTACATAAGCAATTCTTAAAGCTGTATAGCTTTGATAATTAAATGACCATTTGGTACGTCTGAATTGTGGATCTGCAGCACTAATATAACATTATTTTTAAATTTTAAGGTATTTTTGTTTTTGCAGAGCATTCAACAGTTTTTCACTACATTGCAATATTGTTCCTTTCCTAGTACACCTAATGTATATTGATGCCAGACTCCTCTTCTCATCCTCCCCACACTATTGAGGCCTGTTAAGTCGTTGTGTAGCAGTTATTCCATATTTGTTATAAATGGTCCATTAAATATGATTCATGGGTAAAGTAATAGAGCTGTTAAGCTCTCAAAGGTGCTTTCTATCTTTGACCTTTAAAAAGCCAATAAAAGTTGCTTTTCTAATCATGCACAAGTTATACTGTGTACAATAGTCCATATAAGTAGTCATGTTTGAGCACCTATTTATGTATCGTTACCATTTTTTAAATGTTTTAGACTTGTCCTTACTAAATTTTATTTTAATTTTTAAAATAACTTCTATCCTCAGTAGTTTTTAATCCTTAATTACCTGGAGAACTGTATCTCTTCATTCAATACATCGTAGGGGCAAGAGGGGTTCTCTTGAATCATGAAAGTATTTGATAAAACAATTCCTGTGGAATTATTTCAGAGTTCGGCTTTGCAAATGCCATTAGACAGGGTTGGCACTTAACATTTTGCAGTAGATGTTGTCCACTTCATTTTCCCAAGGTCTGCTAGTGACAGACTTCCCTCCCTGGAAGCCTATTCTATTGAAAGGTATTCACAGATGTTCTTTTTTCAAATTGCTTTGAGAATTCCAAGGTAGAATTTCTAGGGACATGCTCTATTTGGAAATGTAAATTTCAAAGAAAGTGTTTTAAGGATATTAACTTTGGGGTTAAGATTTAGCAAAGAACGGAAAAGGCTTTTACATCTACATCTTTATAGGGCTTGACAGTTTTCTGACCTAGCTCTGCCTTCCCTAAATCCTACTTCCTCGGAGTTGCACAGCTCTTTGTAAAGTGAGAAAGGTGAGGTGTAGGTAGATGCTACGTGCCATTAAATGGTCTGGATTCTGTGAGGTTTTTGTTTCCTGCTGGACTGTGAGTGTGTTGTAGTGATAGTTGGGTGCCCCGAGGGCCACTGGCTCAAAAAGTCTTTGCCAGAGAGTCTTATTTGTTAATACAAGATAATTTTGTTGACAAGTTAATCCTTTGGGGTGAAAATTCATTTAATTAGATTAAACATTGGTCTTTGACCACTGGTGGTGTTTATGATACTTCTAGGAATCCTTAGCTTAAATAACTTTACTGAATGGAGATTCTATTTTGGGACAAGTAGAGGTATTTTTTTATTTTTTCCATCTCTTTGTCTTTGTGTTATAGAAACTTTGCCAATTAAAATCTCTAGAACTGCAGTTTTTAGACTGTGGTCTGGGCTTCCCAAGGGATTCTCGGGATCTTCACAAAAGCAGTAGTGAGTAAAACAGCTGGAACTTTTGTATAAATGCAAACAACAGCACCAAACTTTACTTTGAGTCAGTGCACTCCTCGCTATCATGCAATTGTAGTTTCTTATAAAAAGCCAAATTTCAGTTTAGACTGTCCTTCAGAGTGATGAGTGGTACCAGAATAGGACTAGAAATTCACTTTGGCACAGAGGCTTTAGAAGTTAGCAAGTCTAACCGCCCATCCACTGCAAAGATTGATTCAGTGGTCATCCTATGTCTGTGCACTGCTAGTGAGGGAAGGCCAGCACTCCACAAGGTAGCCCATTTCACTTTCATAGAGCTGTAACTTCAGAGATGTGGTTTGCACAGTAACCCTGCACATAGTTGAAGTTAGCTGTTGGGTTTTCCTGAAGTCGTCTTTTATAGACTGAACTCCAGTAATATCTTTTTTTAAGTATTATTTTGGTCTCAGCTTATTCATTAATGAATTATATAACCCTGGATAAATTATGAAAATTTATCGATGTTAAATTTGTGCCTCTGTTTCCTCATGTGCTAATTTAGTGGTTCTCAATGAATTTTCTGTCTCTACAAATTTCTCGTGAACAACATTCAAATTGCCAGTCTCAGCATCCCAGGTGGCAGACAGAGTTTGAGTCTCTTTTCTTTCTGTGCTCCTCATTCTGATACCTTCATCACCCAAAGTGCCCCTTCCACCACAGGCTCTCCTCCTGCCATTCCTGGTTATTCTACATGCGCACTCACATTCCTTTCACTGCTGCTTTTCCATAGTTTCTCAAGTGGATGTTTCAGTCCCCTAATCTGCTCCTTGCCAGAATTGTCTCACTGAAGTGGGGGAGTGGAAGGAGCTGCTCTCAGATGGGGTGGGAGAAGCCTCGCAGAAGTGTGCATGCATCGCCGTTTAGAGAAGTTGGAGTGGAAGGGTTTAATTAAATGAGAAGATGGGAGCAGGATCACTGGCCATCCTTTGCTTCTTGCAGACCATGTGTTTTTGCAAATTAAACATTGTGCTGGATTAAGCAGAACTTTTTTTTGAAGCCTAAAAATATCATTTTACTAGAGTTACAGGTTACTCAAATGAGGAAAGTTGAAGCTGGGAACCTGGATTTGTTAGATTGGGAGATGGGTGAATGGACTGGTGATTTTGTAGAATCTCCTGAATCCTGTGGTGATGGAACAGTTAGCTGATGTCATGCATTGGGTTGGTGCCCTGTGTGGCTGCGAGATGACACATCCCATGGGGAATTTACCGTCAGTACCTCAGTGGTCCAGGCTCATGGTTTTATTTGGGTATATTTTAGAATGAGTGGATTGAAGCTTGCTAGCTTCTCTGAGCCCTTAACATTATAGAGCAGAGGCCGGCCAGAAAGTAAATAGTTTGGCTTTGTGGGTCATGTGATTTGTGCTGTAATTTCAGATCTACCTTTAGCGTGAAAGCAGTCATAGATATTATGTAATTGTCGGAGCTGGCTGTGTTTCTTTAAAACTTCATTTGTAAGAACAGGTGGCGAGCCAGATTCAGCCCACAGACCCTGGTTTGCTGACTCCTGATTCATGGTGGTAGGGTCAGTTATATGGGACAAGTTGAGCTTCTTAATAAACAAGAAATATTTTTATCCCACCATCATCTGTCTCTTTAAACTTGTGGGTAATTTGAAATTAGAGTGAAATGAATGTGTCTTTTCAGGCAGCGTGCAATTTGACCTTGACATACCAAAGTCAAAATGTTTTTTGATATTTTCCTAAGTTACATTCTTGTTAGGTAGCTTTACCCTTTTTTGGACAAGAAAATCTTGTATTTCACAAGCTCTTATTTCAGGAGAGGGTGCTCCATGTTTCATACTGTAAACACTTGAGTTAGGATTTAAACAAGGTCAGAAGTACAGAGATATATTCCTTTGTAATCAGGCAAAACAAATTAAAATGTGTGATTTGGATAGCTTAATTAGAAGACTAATAAAGTTTGTTTTTTTTTTAATCTTACCCATTTTTTTATTTGGATAGACTGTTCACCCACATTATCATAAGTTAATTGAGGTAATACTAGGTTAGGAAATAGCATTTTAATGGAATGAACTATTACCCTGCTCTTAGTAATGAGGCTTCTGCAAAAATACAGAAATGTCTGTTACCTAACGAGATGTTGACTAGAACTATATAAAAATGTGTTTGTGTACATAAGGAGAAGTTATCATAGACTTTTTACCTAGTTAGTGTTGATGCAAAGAGATCTTGGCCCCCACTTTTACTATTTTCAGAAAATTTGTTTCATATAAGGTTGGTTAAATATATAAACAAACAGCTTTCAATAGGCATTTTTGGTATCCCTCATGGGCTGCAGTATGAAATGAAAGTAAAAATTTTATTTCTAAACTTTTAACTAACACTGCATTCATAGTATTTTAGCAGTACTTTCAGAAAGAGAATTTACAGGAATAGTGGAATTTCTTTGGTTACCAGAATACATCTTCACACTGTTCTGCAGTTTTCTTTTCATTTGATCCAAAATGAGCCATTGGAAGGTAGCCTTTAAATGCACACTTAGACTTCAACATCTCTTTGCTTGCATCATTTCACTTAGGTCTTTGAGGAGACGTGTCCATTTTTGCTGCCAAGGTGACCTCTGGCTCCTCTCCCTGACTTTGGTTTATTACTCTTTCCTTGCATCAAGCCCTTTTACATATTAGCTGCCATGTAATCAGAAAGTCATTGGCATCTCTCAAGAGGCCCAACTTCCAATCTCTGTAGACCTTATTTGCTCTTTTTTGTTTATTTGTAAAGATGAAATGTGTAACACTACAACTCTAGACCAACATTAGGCATATAGCTATTACACAGTAAGTTACAGCTGCCATTGTTGTTTAAAACATATTTTATCCTCTTGACTTGTTTCATTCCCCTTTAACTACAAACTTACTCATGTTTTCTCTCTCCTGAAACACTTTGCTCAAACTTATTTGCCCCTCAAGTTCTGGCACTTTCTTTTTCTTCATTGCAATCAGACCTCTACCTTGGAATGGAAACCTTTGCAACCAGGCTTCTAGCTTCCATCTCATGGTAAGTGACCATACAGCTACCATAATGTGGCTTTTCCTTCATCTCCATCCTCTACCCTGTCATTGTGGGGGCTGCCTCTTTTCCTTAGTTTCTGTGACAAGGCAGGCCTCATTTTCCTTGTATTGTTCGTGCATTTTGAGTGCTCTTGTCAGCCCCCAAATGTTTGTGTTCCCCAAGGTTATGTTGTTGATCTCTTTTCTTCTCCCCCTCTCCTGTCCCTCAGTGATCTATGCCTGGGGTTCCAGCTAGCCTCTCCATGCAGATGGCTATTGATGTGTGTTGTAACCCACCTTGTTGTTTTAAACTTAAGCTTTACATCTTGAGAGGTAAACCTAGAGGAGTTGTGGGCATTTCAGGCTCAGCTGCCCCAAGCCAAATTCATCTTATATTGTCTTCAACCAGATTCCTCAGATTTCCTTTTAGCTGTTAATAACAATTTCATTCTCTCAGCCATGGTATTTTGGTGCCCTTTATTGCCACGGCTTTCCCTTGTTGTCCACATTACCTTAGTTGCATTTTCTCAGGTTTACCCTTATAAAGCATCTTCCAAACATTTTTTGTGTGTACCTATGCCTAGAGGTATCTGGAAAGAAAATCACCACAACCTTTGAAGTCTTTTATCTCTTGATGATGAGATTTTATATTGTTTGATTTTTATTTTATTTTTTTGTAACAGGCATTTACTATTTATGTACTTATACCTGACCTATACTCTTCCTTCTCAACCCTCTCTAGTCCAAAACTTCAGCCTAACTGTTTCCTCACTTCACTCACACTTCCCCGCCCTAGCTCCTTTACTCGGTGCCTGGTTCACTTGTTCTGTGCATCTCCTATTGTCGTTTTTCAGGGCTTCTCTCCAGTAAGCTTTGACTAATGAAACCCACCTCCCAGCTATGTGTGCTTTTTCCTGTCATGAGCTCTCTGGTCCCTGTCACTTGCGACGTTGTGACTTCTGATTTTCTTCCATGAGTTTTCATGCTAATGCCTCTATTAGATTGTAAGCTCCATGAGGGCAGGGATTGGGCCTTACTCATCCCTTCTCCCTTTTGGTACCATCTCCCAATTTTTTTTGGAGGGTCACCCCTTTTCCCACTGGCTTTGATTTTGGTGGGATAGTCAAAGTGTGCTGCCAAGCGGACGTGCTCTCTCTGGAGTTTGAATTTGAGTCGTGGCATGGAATCATGGACTGACAGTGACGAGTGCTGATTCATCCTGGCCAAGGAGCCCTGAAGAAGCCGCTCCTTAGTTCCTGCCTGCTAGATCCCTGGAGCTGCTCTGGTCCCTGCACTCTCCAAGGCCTGGTTCTTCAGATTTTCCTTCATGTCTGTGAGCACCTCATATCCTTACAATAAATGTCCGTTTCTCTCTCTGTATCTGCTCCCCTTCTCTTTAATTTTAAGAGAGCCAAAGGCAGTTTCTGTTGCTTTAACCCAAAGATGTCTACCAGTAGAGCTGTTATGATTAGAACTGACCAGACTTAGTCATTCCTGTTCTTGTATTGATTCTAATGTGTTTTTTTCTCCTTTTTAAAACCAAAACCAAAACCAAACAGCCAGAGACTGCTGCTGCTCTGAAACGTACGATAGAAGCCCTGATGGACAGAGGGGCGATAGTGAGGAACTTGGAAAACCTGGGTGAGCGAGCACTTCCTTATAAGATTTCTGCCCACAGTCAGCGGCACAGTAGAGGAGGGTAAGTTTCTAAAGGAATCATTGGAAAATGTCTTTGATCAGCTCAATAAAGAATACTCTTTAATTCATCTTAGAAATTATTATAATTTCGCAGTCATGTTTCTATTTCGGTGGGTGGTGTCCAGGTACATACCCTAGTGATGCCGTATTGCAAATGGGAGGCAATTCTGCTGGCCTGTAACAAGCTGTGATCACACTACAAAAGTGGGTCATGCTAGGAGCAGCAGTTTTATAAGCTGTTGATTGTGGGAAACTTACTTTGTATAAGCAGTGTTTTCCCCTGGCACTTCTTTACTTTTTCCCTCAGTGAGCAGTGTGTTGTTTACATACTCAGTGCATCCTTTGTAAGTAATATAAGCAGGTTGCAGATAAGAAGCAAAAATGCACTTCTTATGACTAATATATACAACCAGAGCATAACCCACAATAGAAAAATGCTTTTTACCTGCTCAACCAGTAATGACAATTTTCTGTAATGGAATTTTTTCCAAGGATTTGATTTTGTAGTAATAACTGTCCTCTGTAGAAATTCTTTCTAACACCAGTTTGTTGAATTGGTATGCTTCTAAGCCCCCAGGATGTCTTTTTTATGTCCATGGGTCTGGTTTGGAGGAAGAATCATCTCATAATGCTGTATTTCCTGGAAGTAGGTGGTAGAGAAGATGGGAGTCAGTTTTTAGCATGGTGGAAAGGGCCCAGGAGTAGAACACTCGGCTCTCCTGCTGGTGCTCACCAGCTGTGTGGCCTGAAGTCATTTAGCTTCTGATCCCTCCTTCCTTGGATACTGAACTCCCATCCACATTGTCATGGGAATCAGATGAGATAATCTCTAAAGATGTGCTCTGTGGACAGTACTGGGTACTCTTTCAGTCACGTGGAGCTAGTGCCTTGTGCAGGTATAGTACATGTGCTGGGCCTCAGTCTCACATTGAGGCTTTCTTACTGCATTTAAATCTTCTGCCAAGATGTGGCACATACTGCAAATTTTCTCTTTTGATTACTTCACCTTGCTTTGTGCTGGTGTTCAGCTCCTTGAGAACACCTCTGAAGAGAATGCCTGAGGCGTTGCTAGGCAACATGAAATGCACATTGGCTATTCCTCTTGCACAATCATAGTAACTGTGAGGGGTAGAGATTGTCTGGATAACGTTAAAAAAAAAAACCAAAACAAAAAAACTTAACCACAAAGGGGTTTGGTTTTAACAGCAAGGCTATGAATCCTTTTGACTTTTTGCATAAAGAGGAGCATATAAAATTTGACCAAGGATGATTAGCCAGGTTTTCTGGTGGAAAACACTGAACAGGGGCAAGAGTCAGTTTTCTCATGCATGGGCTTTCAGAGATGTACAGTAGGACTGTGTTGTTCTGCCGTGTTTCCATGCAGAGGATTTGACTTGGTTGAGAGTTGGTGTGACCAGCATTCTAGAATTTGCACTTCTCACAGTACCTGGGTAGTGCTGATGCCTCTTTGTCTGAGGACCACATTTTGAGAATCACTGTATTGACTCATTTAGTTTTCAGGCCTCTGTGTAGTACTGGGGTTTGGTGGTGCTGTTTCTCCTTTATGGATGGAACAAATTTATATCCTGGAAAAACTCACCTGGACCTAAGCCAGAACTGCTGACAACACTAGCCTTATATTCTGGATTCTTGACAAGGTGCTTGTTACCCCAAGGACTGTGGTGCAGTCACTTAGTTCATTTATATTTTTAGGGATTTTATTTCTGTCCTTTTTTACATTGACATACTTAAAGTGTATTATATAGACATAGGTGGTGTCCAGCCCCAGTTGGGAAAGCTTAAAAATGTTCCTATTTTAAGCTTTTAGGGGTGGGGGGGAATAAATCAATGTCTGGTATTTTTTTTAAGGTAATACTTTCCAAATTGTGGTCTCTGAAATGCTAGTGATGCTCCACTAAAAACTGATATGTGTGTGTGTGTGATAGTGAAAGAGATTGATGGATCAGTGGGCTCTGGGAAGCCTTACATGATCTGATCCCTACTAGAAAGTCACAGCACACATTAGCATGTAAATGGTGAGAAGCCCTTCAATCAGATGCCTTTGTTTATCTATTGTATTTGACCATATTACCTTTTATTTTTGTATACTCATTAATATTCTTCACAGTGATTTTTGATAAATGATGTGATGAGAGGCTCTTGGAGTTTGGAGTTACCTGGGTGAAGATTTAGAATTGAGTGGTGTGTCAGGTATCTGCAGCGTGGAGCTTAGGTTAAATCTGATGTTTCTTGGCTTTATCCAGTCCTCCCATAGTCACTCATCCCAGCAACATTTGAACCAGGCATTTTTTTCATTTGGCAGGTTCTTCATGTGCATTACACAAACCCACAGAAGGTGTTACAGGCATATATGAAGCACATATGTACCAGGGTGCGCTGGGTGCTGAGATGGCTCACTTTTATGAAACGGTTAAGAAGAAACAGAGTAGACTTATCTGTTATGTGTTGGTTAGCATTCAGAAGTTGTTAGCTCTTCTGAACAGCCCTAGAGGCCATGACATGTTATCTGTAATTTGGGTGGAGCATTGATTTGAATTCTGAGGCTGGGGTGCAGTAGCCAGGTTTTTAGCTGGCTAATGAGTGAGCCAAGATGGCCTCCAAGAATCCACATTGCACTGTGGTACTTTTGTATTTGTTGCCTTTACACTTTATGAAAAGAAATTGTATATCCTAGTGGTTTTCCTAAGTCTCAGGATGGTTCTTGTGATTGTTATGGTTGCTGATCTCAAGGAGTTTGCAGTTCAGTCAGGGTCTTGTCTGCATATGACTAACACAGACACCAGCCAGGGGTTGGAAGGGCAGGAGCCCGCACCGCAGGGTTCATCTGGTCCTGGCTGACAGCCACGCATCTGTCTCAGTTGCAGGTATGTCCACCATGTTGGGTGATTGCTTCTACCATTTTCCCATCCTCACCTTCTTCCCCCAGATCTTATCTTTGCTATGCTCATGCCAAGCAGTCCCAAAAGAAAAATGAGAGTAGAAAAGTGCTTAGGTAGGAGAGATCCTACTCTAGGGTTTTCTGAGAAGGAGGAAGAGGTGGTACCTTGAAAGTGTGGTATCTGGTGTTTGTTACTGTATATCGTCTATTTACGTAGTTTATGCCCCCCACCCCCTGCAAAATACAGTCATTATAGTCCAAATATTAATTTGGTCAGTTCCTGGTTGAGAAACAGGTTATATTCCAGAAATTTGTAAGTCTGTTGTCTATAACTGGGAACTTATTTTTCCATTGGAACAAATTGATGGCTAAGTTTTCAGGCTGATCCACTTAATTTAACTCAATCTCTAAAGGTCAGTATAATTGGGCGAGTCATTTAAGTATAGTTGAATGCCCTTTTAAAACTGGTTTTTAAAAATGCTGTTCTGCGTTCTACCTGAGCACCTGGTGGAGCGTGGAGCCTGTATCAGGTCACCTTTATCGGGGACAGGAACAATATCTCAGACGCCTGTAACGTAAGACTATTTTTCCAGGAGTAGTCACTTCCCCATGCCAATTGTCCCCTCAGATGGTGTGTTGTGAATTTAGGAGCGGGGAGGAGTTGACCAGATGTTCCTGCTGCTGTCTGGGCCATGTGGGGTGGTTGGGAAGTTTGGGTCTTCTGGACCAACTTTCCAGCTGGAGGCTTCCAGTCTCACCATCTGTTTACGTTGTCTCTAGCCAATGTCTGGAAACTCCTGGAGTGCGACTTCGAGCTGGGCGTGTCCTAGGATGGCCTGCGATTCATTCTTGGCTCTGGATTTGCTTTGATCTCTTGGAGGCCTCCTAGATTTTCTCTCCTTTATACCTGTACACGCTCACCTTGTTACCTTCATTAACTCTGTGGGAAAGGCAAGGTTGATGTTCTGGAATCTAAAAGTGGACGATGTCACATACGCAGAAGGGAGCAGTGAGAGTAGATGCTCATTTAGATCCTGGTTAGGAAGGAGAGGTTTTGTGTGAAATTGTAGCTGTCACTTTCTGCCAGAACCACTTCAGTGTCTTACTCTTGGGTTGCAATACTAGTTTAAGGTTCTCTTTCCACTAGATGGGGCTGGACTGAGACTGAGTGATTTCTGGTACAGGAGAGGGAGAAGAAACTGTGATCCGGATTTCAGTGTTGGATTTGTGCTTGTTGGTAAAAGTGGGCCTCAGATCGGTCTTGACTGTTTTTACCAGGTCTGATTTTACTGCATGAGGTTGGGCTGACTTAGAACTGTTTAATTAGTGAAGTTGTTTTCTTGCCTGTTTCGTCCCTTCTTTCTTTGTTCTCATCTGCTTTAAAATGTGCATAGGTGCTCGTTGCAGAGATCTGCTGGCCTACATATAAGATGCCCTTCTATTTACGGGTAAGCAGAATGATAAAAATAGCTGGCTCTGTAGTGAATCAGTGGAATTTTACTGACTCGTTCCCCAAATGTGTCTGCAACTTACTCCAAGAGAGCTGGCACCCTCTCTAGAGGAGATTGATTCTCTTCTGTAGTTTTCCCGTTAGCTAACATTTCCATGTTCTGGTGCTTTCCTGCCAGCATTAAGTCCAGGCCAGCATCCTGACCCTAATCTTGTGTGCGGGTACTCCGTGATGGGATTTCACAGCAGGGCTGTTGTGGCCTGGGAGGTTCATTTTAGTGGCAGTGTCACAACATTGTAAAGATTCTGTAGCAGGTTTAGTGGCTTTTAAAATGTGTGAGACCCAACAAATATAAAAACAAATGGGACTTTTCCATGCAGTGGGTTTCTTAGTTTTAAGGTGAGTAATTCACTGTCTTGGTGAAACCTGAATTCAGCAAGGTTTAACTGATACAGTCTAGGAACTGGCAATCAGACGGATCTGTTTCCTATCTTCAAAAAGGCTCCAAGATGCTTCATGGCTTCAAATCCCTCCCACCCCCTCCTCCACCCACTGTGAGACACTGAGCGCCTCAGTGGAAATTTCCACTTGTATGCTAGGGGGCAGGGGAGGCTAAGTGAGTGTGTGACTGTTTGAGAGACACAGACAAAACACTCAACTCACATTCAAGCAAGTGCTTTCTATTTCAAGCAAGTGCTTTCTATGGAAAACTTGTAAATACAGAATTAAGACAGTTGTGAAATAAACAAATATACTCTTTACATTTAGGAGCAAGAAAACTTACTTCCTCCCTCAACAACTTGAAGGTGGGGAGCTTGAAGAGGGTGGGGGTTGGCAGTCCTGGGCAGTCTGAATGGTGCTAGGGGCTCAGACCCTGGGGAGGAGGAGCAGAAGGGATACCGGGAGCTGCTGGCTCCTTCATGAAACCGTTGCTGTGGGTGGAGTGACCTTGGTGGCATCCCTTTCCAGCACTGGACACCCTTTCCTATCCTGGGGAAGCCATTTCTGTGGGTCTTCTCAGCTCTCTGTCTGTGGGCTTTCAGTCATGGTAGCGGAGAGTTTGGTATTGTGAGATGTCTTAAGAAATACAAAGGATGGTCATGTAACACCTTGAAGACCATGTGGGCAGGTTCTGCCTATGAAATACTTTGCTGTTTTTCCACCTTGTGAACCTGGAACTCTGATGAGAAATGTGTTAGTGCACTGAACCTGTTTTTGTCCTTTCTCTTCTTCCTGAGGGTATCAGTCATCTCCTTACTACTGCTTCTGCAGACTTGGTGCTGCACAAAAGTTAAGTGCTTTTCTATAGAAAAGAGAGATGCTTGGGTAAAGCTGATTTCTACCTTCCAGATGAAGTGATTTCATGATTAAAACCACACGTGGGAAAGCACACTTTTAAATGTAAACACTGCTGGGCCTTGTGTTTACGGGACAGGTAATGCTTCCATCAGCCCTGGCGACCTGGGGTGCAGAACCATTTCACTGTCACTGAACACATGGCTGGAGGTGCTGGGCATATGCAGTGTCATGAGATTTTAGATTGCTTAGCTGCGTATTTCCAAAAATGATCTGCCTATTATTGATTTATTGTTGCTTAGTGTATAAGTAGAGAATGGAAAACTGGTTATTTGGAGAACTTTATTTTTTATTGGGATGTCAGCTTTTGGGTGTGTGTCAGCAGTTGCAAGGGCAGCCATAATTCTGAACTTCCCTTGAGTAAGGAGTTTATTGTAAGGGTGGAGAATAAGGAGTCCACAGATGTGTTAGGACTTTAGATCTTGTGTTTTGGTTCTGCCTATCTTGGTGAGGGGAAGAAACAACATTGATATTTCACTGTGGTTGTTGAATCTTCTTGATTTCTCCCCTGTCTTAGGGCCAGGAGGAAGGTGGGGCAAAAGGACTCTCAGATTTCTCTGGAGACACTGAGCCCCTTGGTCCTTTCCCTTGAACGGCAGCTCATCTGAATTTCAGAAGGTTTCTCTATGGCAGCCTTCAGCAGGATATCGGGAGTGGGTATCAGAGGAGTTTTAAGGTCATTTTTTTCAACCAAATTCCATTTTTCCAGGTCTGTTAAGGATCTGTGCTGTCATGGGACAGGGATCCTTATAGGCCTGAGAAGTTGCTCAGATGCACAATTGCAAGTGCATTGTTTCTACACCTTACTTTCCTCATGTGTAAAAATGGAAATTCAGGGCTGCACTCACCTGCTCTCTCATGTCTGTAAAAAGTCTCGTCATTCTTCAGGTCATCTGTAGTTAGAAAAGCCCAGCAGCTCGGAATTGGATGTCTGTGACCACCACATCATTTCCAGTCTCTGTAGGAGTGGGAGACCTGTGGAAGTGGTGGAAGCCCAGGTTTCTGTTAGCACAGCCGCCCTGTCATCTCTCCCTAGCTGTCTGAATGTTCCGGGAGGCCAAGGCCACACACACCTTCTTCTGAGGTTTGTCCATAGTAGATGTTCATTGATGAGTTAAATTTACCCAAGATAAATAAGTGAGAACAAAGACTATATCCTGGAGCAACCAGGGATTTGTCCTGGTCTTTTCTGTGTGGGAAATCTTAATGGACTGTTGACCTGTGTGCTTGGGCCACTAAGGCAGGTGGAGACTGACTGTGTTCTGGACTTCATCTTGGTTCCCTGGGAGGGAGAGGAGGACGTAAGAAGTTCAGCTGTCAGCTGTGAGTGTGAATACAGGGAGATCTGCCTATCTCTGAGCCACTTTTCCCCATCTGTGTTTTGGTAGTGTTGCCTTTTTGTGGAAATTTCCATGGTGTAATAAGGAGGATGGTAGTAGAAGCAGTCTTTGCCCACATGAGCCCCAGGCTCAGATCAGTAGGGTGATAAGCATGAAATGACTGTCACAGCTGTGGTTGTGGATACAAACTCATTTGCATTTTGGCCATTGCTCTGTGTGGATTTGGTTGCTAGAGGAGTGTTATGACTGGTGGAGGAAAGGCAGAGTAGGTAAAAGAAAGAAAGGACTGGAGGGTTGTTGGTAGTAATAGGAGTCTCCAAACTTAAGATTTTCAGGGCTTTTTGTGGGACTTCTCTTTATCCTTGAGAACCCTCCAAGACGCTGGCTGTTAGGTAGCAAAAGGTGTGGTTGACAGAGTGGGGGAACTGTGTGGGGTCTAGAGTCTGGAGCCTGCTTCTCCCATTGTGACCTGGAGCAGATCAGGTCCCTTCTGAGCAGCATGATGGGGTTGGACCGCATTGTCTTCATGTCTCCAGCATTTACATTCTGTGATTCTGTAGCCCATTGATTCCAAAGCTGTCTGTAGCTTCTTGTCTTCTGGAGTCAAAAGACTCGCTCTGTTAGATTCCTGGCTGTGGCCACCTAGTAGCTGAGTGACCTGGAGCTGATGACTTGATATGTATAAAATTCATAGGGGGCAATGTGTAGGAAAGACTGTAAACATCTGGAGTGTAGTTGTTGCTGGTCAGAGGGCTGCTGGACCCAAACCAACACCCAACACCACTTTCTCTTCCATTTCCTGAATTGCAACATGGAGTGGAACTTCCACTTCCCCTTCGCCCTCTTCCCCAGAAGTTATTTAAAAGATGTGAAAGCACTTTGAAAATTGCAGAGTTCCATAAGACACTTTCCTTTTAATTTCTTAAATAGGAGGTTTCTGATGCAGCTGGCCTCTAGTTTCCATCCTTGGATATATCCTTTTTACCCTTATCACAAAATGGTATCCAGGAGCTTTGGATGTATTTCTTAGAATTATTTGGTGAGTGCCAGTGTATGGAGGACACTGTTCAGGAAAACTGTATGAGAATTAATTTGTGGGAAGTTGAGTTTTTTGTTGGCCACTGTGAACACACTTTCTTATACAAACATGTTAAGACTCCAAGGCTAACTTACAAAAATGCCTCTGGTACAGTTGAATGGAAAATGGAAGGAAATATGCTTGCTACTCCACGTAGTATTTGAATAACTTGAATACTTGGTTGTAAAGAAGGGCAGGCTTAGCTCCTTAGAGCAGGAGATGCCTATGACTTTGTGGAGAGAGGGCCTTGGAGCACTTAGGGCTGGCAGTGGTGATGGCCTCGGTTACTGAATGCTGAGCATTTCTCATTTTTCTTATGGTGCCTTGTGTGGTACCTGGCATTTCACCAGCGTACTGCCTCAGACTGTCACAAAGGGCATTGAGTGTAATAAAGCAAAAGAGGAACATTCTTTCTGGGAAACTAGACAAAAAGCAAGGAAAGAGGAAGGAGCTCAAGAGAGGTGCATATGTATTTAAAGAAAAACTACCTGCTGTTGAGTTAAGTATGGTGGGAATCTCAGCAGACAGAAGGTGAGGTCATATGATTTGTCTATGGTAGTTTGAAAGGACGTTTTGATGAATACTGAACGAAAGAACAAATGGATAGCCTAATAGGGGGAAAGAGGTGCTGCGGGCTGTGCTGCGTGAGAGAGTTCCTTGCTTGGGCCACCAGGTGCACGTGATTCTTTTGGGGTTGGAGGAATGGGTAAATAGCTGGGGGTTGGCAAGAAAGTAATTTAAGATCAGTCACAATTAACTTTTTAGGCTCTATTTCAGAGCCTTACACAAGATAAGTAATCAATAATTCAATATTGAGTAAATGAGCGTTCTTAAGTTGGGTGATTGCAACCCTAGTGGCTGCTATGTGGAGTAGAAATAAACAAGTGGAATTAAACCTTGGAAAATATGGACAGGTTGGTGTATAATTTTCAGAGTAAGCTCAAGTGGTAGTCTTGAGCAAATGTATAAGTCACTGCCTCAGGAAGTTCTCTAGGTAGTAGACGAGTTTACACTATTTGGGTTTGTTTCTCAAGAAGCCCTGGGAGCCTTCATCAGTTGTAATTTCTTCCTTATCACTGCCATCCCTGTATCAGTCAGTCCCCAAGTCCTGTCCTTTACAGAAATATAAGTGACACATACTGCACATATTAAAGTATACAATTAAATAAGGTTTGACGTATTTTTGTATAAACATATAAAATGGGGTGTCAAAAATGTATGCACATTTAAAAGATGTTATCTATGTATTAGATAGACGCCGATGGTAACCACTATGAGCATCTCTTGAAATTGCAGGTGTCTAACATGACCTGTATTCATCTTTTGTTATCTGTATATATATTGAGTAGTATTATACAATTTTAATAGTTTTTTCCTTTCTTAAAATGTGTATGCATTTTTATGGCACTCTGTGTGTGTGTGTGTGTGTGTGTGTGTGTGTGTGTACGTACATGTTTTGAAATCTCCACAATCAAGAAATGAACAAATTGGTTACCCCCAAAGTTTCCTCCTGCCTCCTGTAATTCTTCTCTCCACTTGACCTCAGTCCCTAGCAACCACCGATCTGCTTTCTTTCATTGTAAATTAGTTTATATTTTCTAGAATCTTATTTAGATAGAATCAGACAGTGAGTACTCTTTGACTATAGTTTCTTTTATTCAGTGAAGTTATTAATGAGATTTATCAATAGTATGTATCAATAGTTTCTTTTTATTGCTGAGTAGTATGCCATTTACAGATATACTAGCTTGCTTATTAGTTTCTATGTTGATGGATATTTTATGTTGTTTCTAGTTTAGAGTTGTTAGAAGTACAAGTTATTGTATGGACATATAATTTAATTTTCCATTTCTAAATATCTAGGAATGGAATGGCTTAATCATAATGGCAGGGGTGTGTTTAACTTTTTAAGAAAATACTGAGCTATTTTTTAGAGTGGTTGTATCATTTTGCATTCCCACTGTTAGTGTATGAGAGTGCCATTCCTCTGTATTCTCACCAATACTTGGTTTAGTCAATCTTTTTCATTTTTTACCATTCTAATAGGTATTTCTTTGTGGTTTTAATTTGCACTTCTCTAATGACTAATGGTATGAAGCATCTTTTCATGTGCTGCTTTAGTGAAATGTTTGTTCAAATCTTATACCCATTTTTTAAAAATAATTTTTTAATTACAATTTGAGAGTTCTTTATATTCTAGAAACAAGTCCTTTATCAGACATGATTTACAGATCCCAGTTTGTGGGTTGTCTTTTGGTTATCTTAAAAGTAGCTTTCAAACAGCAATTTTTAATTTTGATGAAATGTAATTTATGAAATTTTTTTTTTTTTTTTTTTTTTTTATGGATTGTGTTTTTGATGTCATGTCTAAGGAATCTTTGCTTAACCTAAGGTCTTAGAGGGTCTCTCATGTTTCTTCTGGTTTTATAGCTTTATGTGTAGATCCATGTTCCATTTGTTGTTGTTGTTGATTTTTTGGTTGGTTCCCTGAGCAGGAAGCGAACCCAGGCCGCGGTGGGGAGAGTGCTGAAACCTAGCCACTAGACCACCAGGGTACCCCCGTGTTCCATTTTAAATTAACTTCTGTATGTGGTATAGTGTGGCTCAAAGTTTACATTTTTGCATATAGATATTGTTCCAGCACCATTTGTTTAAAGGATTAGCCTTCTCTACTGTACTGCCTTTGTATCTTTGTCTACAATCAGTTGTACATACGAGGGCTGTCTGGAAAAAATCCAGCCGTAAATCCCTCCGTTTCTTTATATTCCATGGCTGGATACTTTTTGGACAGTCCTTCTATATGTATGGATCTATTTATGGACTCTTTATTTTAGCCTGTTGATATGTGTATCTATATGAACACCATATCATCTTGAGTACCATAGCTTTATATATAATAAGTCTTGAAATCAGGTAGTGTTAGTTCTTCAACTATATTCTTTATTAAAGGTATTTTGGCTGTTGTAGGTCCTTTGAATTTCCATATGAAATTTAGAATCAGCTTGTCAATTTCTAACAAAAAAGTGTGCTGTGATTTTGATTGGGATTCTTTTGAATATGTGTATCAATTTGGGAGGATTGATATCTAAATAAATTTGAATCCTCCTATCCATGAATAATCTATACCTGTCCATTTATTTAGACTTCCTTTCATTTCAGCAATAGTTTGTAGTTTTTAGTGTACATGTTTTGCGTGCCTTTTGTCAGAATTATCCCTAAGTATTTCATATTTAATTTCAAGGTCTGATTTGTTGTTAGTATATAGAAATACAGTTGATTTTTTTTTTTTGGTATATTAATCTTGTGTCTTACAACCTTGCTAAAGTTGCTTATAGTTCTAATGTCATTTTTATGAATTTCTTCAGATTCTTCTATATACCTAATCATGACATCTGCAAATAAATACCATTTTGTTTCTTCCTTACCAATCTGGATGCCTTTTATTTCATTTTCACTTGCCTTATTGCTTCAGTAAAATATTGAAATGGTTAAAAGCAGACATTCTTGTTTTTTTCCCTAATGTCAAGGGAAAGCATTCAGACATTCACCATTGAATATGATGTTAGTTGTAGGTGTTACGAAGATGCTCTTTATAAGGTTGGAGAAAGTCCCTTCCATCCCTAGTTTGTGAGAGTTTTTATCAGGAATGGATATGGGATTTTGTTAAATGCTCTTTATTTGCATCTGTTGGAATGATCATGTGGTTTTTCTTTTTTAGTTTGTTAATATAGTGATGTACATTTATTGACTTTAAAACGTTAACTAGTGTTTTTGGACTAACTGTTCTTGGTCATGATGTATTGTCCTTTTTATATATTATAGTAGTCAGTTTGCTAAAATTTTGCTTAGGATTTCTTTGTTATGTTCATGGGGATATTGATTTTTCCCCCCCATTTTCTTGTAATACCTTTATCTAGTATTGGTTTCAGGATAATGTTGGCTCATAGAACATGTTTTCCTATTTTCTGGACCAGTTGGTATCAGAATTGGTATTTTTCCTTATATGTTTGGTAGAATTCACCAGTGCTACCATTTGGGTCTGTCTTTGTGGGAATGTTTTTAACTACAAATTTAATTTCTTTAATAGATACAGGGCTGTTTAGGTTATCTATTTCTGCCTTAGCGAGTTTTCAAGGGATTTCAGTGAAGTTGTCAAAGTCGCTGCAAAAATTGTTTATGGCCTTCCCTTACCCATTCTTGTAACATCTATGAAATTTGTAGTCCCTGCACCTCCCTTATTCCCAGATATTGGTAATATGTTTCTTACCTCTTTATTGATCAGTTTGACTGCAAGTATATCAATTATTGATCTCCATGAACTGGTATTTGGTTTCATTGTTTCTGATTGCTTGTTCAGGAATTTCTGCTCTGATCTTTATTGTTTTCTTCTTTTTTTTTCTTACTTTGAATTTAATTTGTACTTTTTGCCCTTGTTCTAAGGTGGAAGCTGAAATAATTCATGTGAGCTCTTTTCTTACATAGGTGTTTAGTTACAGCTATAAATTTCCTGCTAAGTGCTGCTTTAGTGGCATTCCCTAAATTTTGATGTTGTTTTAACTTTTATTCAAAATTCAGAGTACTTTATAATTTCCTTTTTGATTTCTTCTTTGACCCATAGATTTAGTTTCCAAGTATTTGGGCATTTTCCCAAGATTTTTCTGTATTACTTGACTCTCTTCAGATTTATTGAGACTTGTTGTTTTGTGGCCCAGAATATGGCCAGCCTTGGTAAATGTTCTGTGTGCATTTGAAAACAGTGTCTATCCTGCTGTTGTTGGATGGACGGCTCTATAAATGTCAGATCCAGATGGTTGATGGTGGTATTCATTTTTTCTGTGTTTTTGCTCATTGTCCGTGTACTAATTTTATCAGTTATTGAGAGGAATGTTAAAAGTCTCTAACTATAATTGTGGGTTTGTCTACTTTTCAGTTCGATTAGTTTTTACTTACTGTATGTTGAAGCTCTGTTATCTGCTACATACACATGTAGGATTGCTGTGTCTTCTTGGTGAATCTATCGTTAACGTGTTTTCTTTCCACACCCCTCCACCCACTTGCCCACCCCCCACCCCCGGTAATTTTCTTTGGTGTGAAATCTGTTTTGTCTGATACTACTACAGCCACTTGAGCTTTTATTTTGATTGGTGTTTTTACATGATATATGTTTTTCTATCCTTTTACTTTTAATTATTGTTCTTGAATGACTTTCCCATTAGGCTTGGCTATGAGTGAACAGTTGCTCAGGAAGTTTTCTTAGGAGTTTTGAACCCTCTTTATATGGAATTACAGAATATGCCATCCTTTTTCTCACAGTTTCCTTCCCTGCTGAACCTGTCAATTTTCAGTTGGATTTCTCCTGCTTTCTATGAGGATTCTGCCTTACATGTTAACACCACCACTTTCAAATATTTACTGTGGATCTGCTATTTGTTAAGCTTTCTATTCAGGGTGCTGGGGATATAGCAAGAAAGCCCTTCCTTCTTAGGGCATTAATGTTTTAGTGGAATAGGATAGACTGTAAATAAATACATACTATGTCAGTGGTGATAAAGTGCTGTGGGGAAAAAATTAAAGCATTGAGGAAGGGACATAGAGGAATGAGGCTTGGTGGGTCAGGCAAGGTGGATGTTGCTTTAGGAGAAGTGGTTAAAGAAAGCCTCTTTGACAAGGTGACATTTGGACAAGTGGTATGGTGGAAGTGAGGGATGAGCTGCTAGGAACTTGGGCGAAGAGTATTTCTGGCAGAAGGAACAGGAAGTGCAAAGACCTAGTATGGGAATATGCTTGGGAGAAGAGTGTGGCTAGAACAAAAAAGTGATGTCAAAAGGTCATCTGCTGGATCATTGCAGAATTCTGAAATACTACACTGAAAACTGTCGTTTAACAACATCGGTCCAAACCAAACAGTACAAGGCTTAAACTTTTCTAAAGAACTGAGGGGAGAGGCAGGCAGGGAGTAAGGACCTTTCTCCCTTCGTAGTAATATCTAGCCGAGCTGAAGAAATTGTTGATCTTTTAAGACCAGTGAGCTGTACGAGATGCCCATCTGTATTAGTCTAGTCTAAGTAGATGAATGTCACATTCTTCATCTCACCCAGGATGCAAAGAATTCCCTTCTCCCCCCACCCAACCCCCCAGTGCATACAGAAGTTCAGGACCACAGAAAGAAATCATAGATGGGGTGTTACAGACTGATAGACATGTGGTCCATCCCCTGACCACCTCTCCCACTTTTTTCAGGATGGCACAGGCTGACAAAATGACTGCAACTTGGCAGTCTTGAGTTTCTAGACTTGCCAGAAAGACCACCCTGTTCCTCAGCCAGGGCCCCCTCCCTACACTCCCGCCCACTTCTTCATCCTCGCTATGAGCTCAAGTCCCCAAGATCTGGGGCGTCCTAGGGACTGGTCATAAAACTAGTAGTAGCATCACCAGGAGACTATAAACCTACTTTATTGTGCTTTTCCTAAGCACGGCTATTCTGAGGCCAGATTCTCTGTCTCTCTGAGAAGACTTTTGCAGGACAGCCTTCCTCTGTTGGCAGCCTGGGTCTGACTGGGCCATTCTGGGGCTTTTCTGTACATAGGTGAGGTCTCATCAGGAATATGGTTGCAAGGGTTTAACTTGTCTCCGGCTTGGTCTTGGAGAGAAATACTTTATTCTCGGGTGCAAATGGCAGAAAACAGGTAAATATAAATTGCTAAAGTGAAAAAAGGGCATTCCCTAAAATATGGTTTGTATTTCAATGTAAGTTTTTTATAATGTGGTTAAAAAAGAAAATAATTTGAACTAGAATTGGTAATTTGGTATCTTTCATCCTTTTAGATTTGTGTATCTAGAAAATAGTTGAAATCAGGGAGTGTGATGCTTTCAGCTTTGTTCTTCTTTCTCTAGGTTTCTTTGACTATTTGGGTTTGTTTTTTGTTTTTTGTTTTGTTTTTTTGGTGGTTCTGTACAGAATTTAAGTTATCTGTTCTATTTCTGTGAAAAATGCTATTTGCATTTTGATAGGTATTGCATTAAATCTGTAGTTCTTTTGGGGGTAGTATGGACATTAATAATACTGATGCTTCTCATTCATTAGCATGGACTATCTTTTAATTTATTTGTGTCTGTGTCAGTTTCTTACATTAAAGTATCATGGTTTTCAAGGTACAGGTCGTTTAACTCCTTGGTTAAATTTATTTTTAGGTATTTTATTCTTTTTGATTTGATAGTAAATGGAATTGTATTTTTTATTTCTCTTTCTGATAATTCATTATTGCTGTATAGAACTGCAGTGGATTTTTGTGTATCGATTTTGTATTCTGGAACTTTACTGAATTTACTAGTTCTAACATTTATGACAGACAGTCTTACAGGGTTTTTTATATGTAATATGATGTCATCTGTAAATAGTGACAGTTTTACTTCTTTCTTTCCAATTGGATGTCCTTTATTTGTTTTTCTTACCTAATTGTTCTGGCTAGGACTTCCAATACTATGTTGAATAAAAGTCGTGACAAGCAACATCCTTGTCTTTTCTTGATCTTAGAGAAAATGCTTTCATCTTTTCATTGTTGAGTATATTAGCTGTGGGCCTACCATACGTGGCCTTTGTTATTTTGAGGCATGTTCCCACTATGCCTCAATGGGAGTTTTTATCATTAATGTGTTGAATTTTGTCATGCTTTTTCTGTATTTATTGAGATGACCATGCAATTTTTATCCTTCATTTTAGTAATGTGATGTATCACATTAACTGATTTGGAGATGGTTAACCATCCTTGCGTCACTGAAATAAATCACACTTGATCATGATGTATGATCCTTTTTTCTATATTGTTGAATTCAGTTTGTTAACATTTTGTTGAGGATTTTTGCATCTATATTCATTATACATATTGGCCTGTATTTTTCTTTTTTATGAGGTGCCCTTGTCTAGTTTTGGTACCAGTGTGATAATGTTGGCCTCATCAAATGAATTTGTAGGAGTTTCCTTTTCTTTGATTTTGTGGAAGAATTTGAAAAGGATTGTTATTTGAATGTTGGGCGGAATTCACCAGTGAAGTCATCTGGTCCTTGTAATTGGTCTCTTCAGCTTTTCTGTTTCGTCATGATTCAGTCTTGGTAGGTTCTATATTTCTAGGAATTTTGTTTTTTCTAGGTTGTCCAATTTGTTAGATTATAATTGTTCTTAGTAGTCTCATGGCCCTCTATTTGATATCAGTTGTAACATCTCTTTCATTTGAGGCCTCTCTTTTCTTGACTCCTCTTTTTTCTTGGCTAGTCTAGCTAAAGGGTTGTCAGTTTTGTTTTTATCTTTTCAGTGAACCAGCTTTTAGTTTCATTGATCTGTTTCTGTTGCCTTTTAGTCTGTATTTCATTTATTTCTGCTCTACGTTTTTTTCTTTCTTCTACTAATCTTGGGCTTCATTTGTTCTTGTTGTAGTTCCTTGGGGGTATGAAGTTAGGTTGTTGAGACTTTCGATGTTTCTTAAGGTAGGCATTTATTGCTATGAAATTCCCTCTTAGAACTGCTTTTGCTGTGTCCCACAGATTTTAGTATGTTATTAATATACAGGTATCCCTCACTTTTTAAAGAATGTGTGTTACACCACTTGGCTTTTACAAACACACACACAAACCTACATTAGCACCTGTTTTTGCTAACTGAAAGGAATCCAAAGAAGATTTTCACTTTTATGAAAAAAGGCTAAAAGTGAAAGTAGCATGTTATTTAATCTCCACATATTTGAATTTTCCAGATTTCTTTGTGTAATTAATTTCTAGTTTCATATTATATTTAGTCAGAAAAGATGCTTGACATGATTTTAATCTTTCTGAAAACAAAATTTATTTTGTGGCTTCCATATGGTATTTTGGGAAATGTTCCATGTGTACTTGAGAAGAAGGTATATTTTGTTGCTTTTGGATGGAATATTCTGGTGTGTATCGTTTTGATGGAATGTCCATTGCTATTCTGTGTTAAGGCAAATGTTCCCTTACTGTTTTGTTTTTTTTTTCCTGGATGATTTGTACATTGATGTGAATGGGGTGTTAAAATCACCTATTAACTGTATTACTGTTTGTTTTTTCCTTTAGGTCTGTTAATATTCTTTTTATATATTTAAGTGCTCCTTTGCTGGGTGCATAAATATTTACAAATGTTTATATCCTCTTATTGGGTTGACCTCTTTATCATTATGTAATGCCCTTCTTTGTCTCTTATAGTATTTGTTTTGAAGTCTATTTTGCCTGATAGAAGTATGGCTGCCCCAGCTTTCTTTTGGTTTCCATTTGCATGGAATGCCTTTTTTTATCCCTTCACTTTCAGTCTGTGTGTGTCATTATATTTAAAGCAAACCTCTTGTAGGCAGTTTGTAAAGAGGCCTTGTTTTTTATGCAGTAAGTCACTCTAGTCTAGGTCTTTTGAGTGGAAAATTTAGTTTATTTATGTTTAAAGTAATTTTTGATAGTATGTACTTATTGCCATTTTTAAAATTGTTTACCAGTTCTTTCTGTAGCTTCTGTTTCTTCTGTTGCTTAGTAGTTTGATCACTTTAGTTAGTGTATACTTAAGTTTTTGAAGTCACAGTTTACATATTTTTATCTTGTGTATCCTTCAACTAATTATTATAATCATAGTTAATCTTACTACTTTTGTCTTTTAACTTTCATTATAGCTTTAAAAGTGATTAATCTACTACCTTTACCATTTATTTACCTTTTCAGTGAGATTTATTCTTTGATATGTTTTGTTGTCACTAAGTCTTGTGCCTTTTCTTTTCATCTTAAATAAGTCTCTTTAACATTTCTTGCAAGGCTGGTTTAGTGGTGATGAAGTCCTTTAGCTTTTGCTTATCTGGAAAACTTTGTTTTTCCTTCAACTCTGAATGATAACTTTGCCAGGGAGAGTATTACTGATTGAATTTTTTTTTCTTTCAACACTTTGCCTATATTGTGCCACACCCTTCTGGCCTTCAATTTTCTGCTGGAAAAAAATATGCTGTTGGTTTTATAGGGGTTCCTTCGTATGTAACAAGTTGTTTTTCTCTTGTTCCTTTTGATATTGTCTCCTTGTCTTTAACTTTTGACATTTTAATTATACTATGTGTCTATGGTATGGGTATGGGTTCCTCTTCTTTGGAATTCTCTGGGCTTCCTGGATCTGGATTTTGTTTTCTTCCCTAGGTTAGGGAAGCAATTTTCAAGTAATTTATTTTTTGTTCCTTGTCAGTTTTCGAACATGCAGGATAGTCTTAGACAAGCCCCAGGCCTTTCTTAATCTTTTTCCTTGTTTTTGAATTGTAGTTGATGGTACCAGTATCTCAGGTGCATTAAGTTACTTGTAAAATCCTTTGGAAAATTAGAAGACTACCTAATAAATGTTTTCACAGAAAATTCATTCTTCTTGAACAGCAAATTCTGTTCTTACATCCATAATTTAACCATACTTTCTAGTATTTCCCACTGTCTGTAATGTCACTAGACTTTTTTGCTACCCTGAAGTTTGTTTGATTCAGATTTTCACAACAGTGTAATGGAAAAGGACATAGGAAAAGGGAGATTGGGCCTACACTTTTGTTTAGCTGGTCAGCTGCTGGTGTGTGTGTAGTTGATGTCATTACCTGGGGAGGAGTAAGTAGAATGAAGGCATTGACCTTAGTGGATGTGTTATATTTCAGAAGCAGGAATTCACAAATTTTTATTTTATTGCAGGTATTTCTTGGTGGATTTTTATGCACCCACAGCAACTGTTGAAAGCATAATGGAACATTTGTCTCGAGACATTGATGTGATTAGACCGAATATTGTAAAACATCCTCTGACCCAGGAAGTAAAGGAGTGTGAAGGAATTGTCCCGGTCCCACTTGAAGAACACCTATATTCTGCAAAGAAGAGGAAGTGAGAAGATTCACCAGATTTTAGCCTTATATTTTTAATTGTCTCACTTTTGAGCACCATGGATTAATAATTTACAAGCTTGACCTTTATATAAGAATGTGCTACAGGTGCCATTTGATTTTTCTAAGGTGTTTTAGTTCTTGACCCCCTGTGCTGTGAGAGATGGGGGAATGGCTTGCTTAGAGCCTCTTTGTAATCTGTGGTACCAGCACATCTTTCTTTATTTAGTCACATTAATGCCATTTCTTTGCCAGTGAGGTCTTTTTGCCCTCCGACAACACTAACACCATTTTGAACAACAAAACTTAATAAAACTGCCTTGGTTGTGAGCTAGTCACTCGGACTGTATAACCATGAGAAATAAAATATCATTCATACTGTAAGGCCATGCTGTGTTATATGAGTAACGTGTGATCAGAGTAATAAACATGATTTCTAAAAAGTCGGTGAGGTGTTTTGTCTCTTCACCTACCCCAGCACAGAACTCTACCCCAGGCCTTGCATCCCAGTCTGCCCAGAAGGCTAATAGTGTGTGGGATAGGTGTCCTGGTTACTAGCCCAAGTTCAGAGACTGGGGGCGAGGGTGGAGGGTTTGTCCCTTGACTACTACTGGGCATTCTGTAATATCAGGAACTTTTTCTTCTCACAGTTGATTTGTCATTGTGGTGGGCGCTGCTCTTTGTAGAGGGACACGTATGTTGTATGGCATTTGAGCTCTGGCACTGCTTCCTGTCATTGCTTTGCCATTAGCATCTGCCTCCACCACTGCCCCTTAGCCCTGGCAGGCCTCTTTGAGGAAGTTGCCACCTTTGAATTCTGCTCCTCCTGCCTGCTCCCTGCTCCCTGATGAGTTGGGAGCCAGTTGCTTTTGAGTTGGGGATGCCCAAGAAACTGACAGGCACCATTGCCTGTAGCCGGTGGTGTGCTGGGCTCTTACTTTAGGGGGACTTGTAAGAAGATACATCTCTCTTCTTTTAAAATTTGAAATTCATAGATCTGTTTTTAAAAAAATGTCTTGGAAGTAAGAAGACAAGTTTTGAGAGTTCTTTGTTTTGGCTGGGGAGAGTTTGGGTTTGGGACATTATTATATTTCTAAGACTACGAACCAGCTAGTCTGCTTGAAATGGTTGTACTAGGGTTACTGTATATAACAAATAGAAATGCAGGATGCCCAGTTAAATTTGAATTTCAGGCAAATAGCGAATCATTTTTTTTTTTTTTCACATAAGTAGGCTCCAAATAATTGCATGGAACATACTTACATAGCAAAAATGATGTGTTGTTTGGAATTCAGGTTTACCCGGGTGTCCTGTATTTTACGTGGTAACCTTAGTATAACTGACATAAAGGCACAAATAGTGCTGAGCCAGAGACAGGGTCTGCTCTGCTCAGCAGCGCCCTTACGAAGGAAATGAAGTCAGCATCCAGCATCCTGGCTTTTCAACTAAGTACATCGTCAGCGTGGCGAGTCTGCAGAGTCACAGAAGAGCACACCACTGGCGTGCTCCAATTTGCCTCACACCCTTCCTCAACCTACAGGAAAACTGATCTAGAAACTAACTGCAGTACCATTTCCAGTCCCAGATCATCTGTTCTGTGAGCCTGAATTTACACCACAGTCATAGAATCATATGTGCTGCCTGCCTTTAAAAAAACAGAACTTTAAAAACATCCACATGAGGTTTCTGCCCCAGTCCTAGGAAGCTGAGGACTCAGGGTGATGGACTCTGGGTGCTGCTGATAAGGCTTCTTCCTGGAACAGCCCCTGGTAACTCCTCAGTCTCCTCAGAGCTGGTGAATTGGAAAAAACTGACCGGCCCTCTCCACCTTCCCAAGGGGCCTCCTGCACAGGGTGACTGTCAGCAGCACAGATGACCAAACTTACATGCGTAAATGCCTGGGGAAGTGCCAGTTACAGAGCGGAATCTGGTGATACTAACATATACCATCAGATCACGTCAGAGCGGGAGGGAGGCCCTGAGGCCTGGCTCCTGTCTCTTTCCAGCCATGGCGAGATGGAGGCACAGAGCTATGGGCAACACATGCCCAGAGAGTCAGGGGCCCAGCTCCTCCCTCTGCGGTGCTGCTGGTCTCCACTCTGGTGGACAGACTGGTCATTTGCTTATTCCTAAGAGCTCAGACAAGTGGCCTGTTTCAACTTCCAGAGGCAAAAAGCTATAAAGTCCCTTTGAAGAGCAATAGTTCAGTAAAGGGGGCCATTAAGAACTGTAGACCGGAAATAAAAGGGATAAAGGGAGATTATCTGGGAAAATATGCTACTTCCTGTTTCATTAGGAATTTCCTGAGAGCACGGGATCTCAGCCAGGGTTCACGAGAACACTCTTTTCTGCCAAATGGTTTGCATCTCGATGTCTTCAGTCAGGTGCTACCTGCGGTCCACTACATTTTCCTTGAAATTTATCATGTGCGTGCCACGTGCCGTATGCTGTGCTGCTCACGTTTTGTTTATTACATTGTTTAGTCCTGGCAGCTCTGAGGGAATATCGTTACTCCTGTTTTTTTAGATGAGGATACAGACTGGAAGAGGTTTGACCTTGACCCCCACAACTACCAAATGACAGCTGGGGACCCGGATGCCATGTGGTCTTTTCCACCTAGTAATAGAGCTTGGTTTTGTCCTCCCAGGTTAAACAAGGCATCTGGGAGTCTGGTGAATTATGACCACTCAGGTGGTAACATTTGCCCTCGTGGCCTGGGTGTGGGACTGGCACTTCTCTTTTCTTGCACTTGCTAGTCCCTGAGAAGACGATTGACACCACTGGGCATTCCAGGTCATGAAGTGTTCAGAATGCTGTGGCACAGTTTGGAGTGTCAGGAAGGAGGCTGGCTAAGTAGGACAGCTGTGCAGTGTGCCAGTTCCCTTCCTTGGAAGCTCCAAAATGAAGCCACTGTCCCTTCCCCTGAGGGACTGATTCATAAATGGACCCTCAGCCACATAAGGGACCCTTGCCCCCTTTCAGGCCCTCAGAATGCTGGGTGCTAGAGCAGGGCATGCATTCAGGTCATTTCCTGCATATTTGCTGTCAGAGCTGAGCGTAGTGGGTCCTCCTGTCCACGTTGGTGGTGGTCAGAAGCGCTGTTTTGTGGGTCACCCCTTCAGTGGGTCATAAAGAGCAAAGTGCTGGAAGGGGAGCATGGTCCTTAAAACAACAGCGCGGCATTGTTCACAAAGCAAACTCACAAGGAATTTTAAAAGACTGATTTTCCCAGGTTAGCAGTTGGGACCAATGTTTTGAAAGCTTGTTCCTTTTCCGTGTTCCTCATACCAGATCTAAAGACAATAACATACAGGGAGTTATTTAATGTGGTTAAGAAAAATAGTGAGGAAATCTCTGCTCAATACTCCCTTATCCCTCCTAATCACGATGAAATGGTCTGGGGTTCAAACGCTACTCTGGTGACGTGATGCTTGCCCTCATTACAGCGTTATTCATACTCTGCTTGCTTCAGACTTGCACATGGACTGATAAACTGTTTTTAAAAATCCAAATATACAGTAAGTACACTTCAGGCATTTCCTCAGATTGAACAGATACTGCATTTTTGCTATATTCCTTTCAGATCTTTCAGAGAAACAATGTTAGATACAGTTGAAGTCTTTTTTACACTTCTTCTTAATCTACTTCCTTCCCAAGACATCCCAAGTCATTATTCTGAAGTCCATGTGCAACATTTATACCCCTCCTTTGCGTTTCACTACGTAGTATGCATACACAATCCACGAATGTGTATACGTACGTGTGCAGTAAGACTCCCAGTGTTGGTCTCCAGCATGGATTTTCTCTCTTAGGCTGCACAAGGGTGTCGCCACCCACGTCTTCCCTTGAAAGCCTGACATGTCCCTCAGACTCCCCGGCCCAACGTGAGCTCCTGCTCCCCTCCCAAGCCCACGCTGCTGCTGCTTCCTTGCCTCCCGCTGGCTCCAGCCAGAAATCTTGGAATCGTCGTGGACTCCTTAGTTCCTTCACGTGCCCCATCCAGTCCCTTCTGCACATTCTGTTTTCTGACCTTCAAAACCTTTCTGGAATCCAAACGGTTCTTATCTCCTTCACCGCCACCACCAGGTTCCAAGCTACTGTGGCAGAGTATCCCGAAAAGGGTGACTTAAAACAACAGGAACGTATCCACGCACAGTTCTGAGATCGCTGTCAGCAGGGCCACACGTCCTCGCAGTTTTCTAGGGGACGATGCTTCGTCACCTCTTCCGACAACCTTGTGGCCGCATCACTCCCGTGTCTGCCTCTCGTCTTCACACGGCCTTCCCTGTGCCTGGTCTCCTTTCCTCCTAGGATATCAGGTTTTGATTTGGAGCTCAACATGCGAGTAAGTCCAGGATGATTCCACCTTGAGATCCTTAACTGATTGCATCTGCAAAGGCTCTCTTTCCGAAAACTTCTCTGTGCCTCCTAAACTGATCTGAACTGCTGCGAGGGCCCGCTCTGAGTCTAGGAGCTGCGTCTGGGTTAGGGTAGTAGCAAAGGTGACAGTCTAATGCCGTGACCCAACAGGTGGGGAAGGCTAAGACCTCTCTGAGCGGGGCCGAAGTGTGGGATCCCCAGCTATTATTGAGTGAAAAAAGTAGCTTAAAAGCAGTCCGGTCCAGTCCGGTCTGAATTCTTCTTTAGAAAAAAAAAAAAAATTCAGGGCAAAAAGACCAAAAACTGAAGTACCAACATATGAGCAGTAATTATCTCTGATGATGGGTACTTTGTTTTTCTCCTTTTCGTTAGCTGTAATTGCTAATTTTTGAAGACAATGTGCTGAAGAACTTAGTGGAAATATTTCCCATAATGACCAAGAGGGACTGAGCAATCGTGACAACGTAAGAAACAACCGCATGGCTTTTCCTCTACCACCGGGGCGTGAGCCAGCCCGGGCTTTGGTCTGGAGAAGGCTCGTGGGCTGTGGGAACAGGAGGCCTGGCTTGTGAAGTCACCATCCCTGGGGGCTTTCTTCTGCTCATCCGGGCCTTAGGAGAGACCCCCGAGAGCTCAGCGAAGCACAGCTAATAGATTTAAGAAGATAGTAACTAAGAGGAAATATGGCCTAAAAATTGTCTTAAACTAAGTAAAGAGGTTTTCGAGGAAGACACTGATCAACTGTGAACCGTTTTCACGGACGAAGGAAGAAGAAATAGCCTTACGCTGATTAGGAGAGAGCTCGGAGGAGAGATCCTTGCCTGGAAGGTTGATGAGACCCTGACATGGGCCAACAGTGGGGTCACTCAGTCCTGGGAGTACTAAATACAGGAAACACCATCTGTCTTGAAAAAATCCAGGGAGACTTTCTGGAAGGTTCCTTGATGTTCCTATCCTATGATGTCTTGATGAAGGTATAAGCTCACATACCCCATTCCTGAATGCTCTGTCCTGGAACTCTGTATTTTTGGCCAGGACTGGTCCTGGGCCATCTGTGTGATGGGAGGGCCGCCAAGGTACCATTCTGACTGCCGAGGCATGCTGTCTGAAATTCTACCAGGTGACAGTCATTCTTTGGTCATCAAGAGCCTAATGGAGTGTGAATGATACGCTTATGGTTTCCCTTTTTTTCTTGGAGATTTTCAGATAACTAGTTTAGAATTTCTCTCTCTAGGGATTGTTAAGAAAAATTATCCAAAACTTAGAAGGCAAAAGGACATGTTCTCTCAAGTGTCACACTGAGGCACTGTTCGGCAGGCTCACCCAAGCATTATTTAGTTCCTGAGGGGAATATACCTGTGTTTGAACTTACCACTTAGTGGCTGTTAAGTCCAGACACAATAAAGTTACATGTTATCTTGCTGACCCTTAGAAAAGATGACCACAATGGTTAGTCTTATTCCCTGATAGGGCATTAACCAGTTTTGTATCTAACACGCGATCCAGAAGTCCTCACATACTGTTGTTTTTAAATGCCAGAAAATTCCACAAATGCTCTTTGAGTCATCTTTCCTGTTCTACTGGTTTGCTCATTCATGAATTCCATACATTTTAGATACAGGCTCATTTTCTAGTTGTAGGAGAGCCATGGGTTTAACATTTTGAATTAACGCTTTGACAGAAAGGAGAGGTAACATTAGGACAGTAGCTTTGAGAGCACAACATTGACTGTACAGGTCTTTGTATGGTCACTCCTCGGGGGAGGATTCATCAGCTCTCACGTGATCCATGATTAGTCAACCCCTGGGTGAAGAGATCGTAATTGGATTTTTTCCAACCTGAGCAGCTAGCTGAGCGAGGCCGGCCGTAGTGGGTGTGGGCGAAGCCCGTGCCACCAGGATGGGGAGGAAGGAATTCTGCAGTGAGAGCCCTGCTGGGTGCCCACGTCAGACTGGAGAATCGGATCTCAGAGGCATAGGGCTTCAGGGGTAGAGACAGAGGCCGAAGTTCACCGGAGAAGAGGAGTTCAGGCTGGGTGGCCCAGAGGCAAAGGAGCCACCTGTTGGGAGGTTGACTTCCTTTCTGATGGTGACAGACCTTGCTGGTGTTGAAGGGAGCCCTGCCCTGCGATGATGCTTGAGGGAAGTGGGGTTCACGAAGGAGAGCCAGGCCTCAGCCATGGCCCAAGGTGGAGGGACTCAAGCAGGTGGCAAGGAAAGGCTCCTCGGCAATGGAATTGGGGTAAGGGGTGTGGGCTGGTGTGGGGGCACACGGCGCTGTCAGGGGATCGAGGGCCTAGGAGAGAACGGGTGCGCAGAGGAGCCAACATTTTGGACCAGGCCCCAAAAGTCCTGAGATGAGAGCCCCAAGTGGGGGAGGTCAGCTGTGAGAGGCCCAAGTATCGTAAAAGGTATGTGGGTGACACTGGGCACTGAGTGAGGACGTCATTGCTGGCTCTGTCCCCAGGCAGAGACACAGATAAACCTCAGATGCCAACCTGTGTGGTGTCAACACCTCATTCTAGGCCTTTCTCAGAAAAAAGCCTCTTCCATCTCACCTGGGGCTGAGGCTCTGGAGTTCGAGTTTGGTTTCAGGAGACGACAAGTCGCTCTTGGTAATGCCTGATTTCGTGCCAGTGGCTTCTCACAGCTCCCAACCTCTCCTGGCCTGGCGGCCTGGTGGCCTGGTTCCTCTTCCAGTGGGGACCCCACATCCCAGCCCAGACGTGTGTCCAAGGCCTCGGGCTGCTCTGATACGTTAGGTGCTGCTCACTGTTTTGTGTCATCCATTCCCCGCCGGGGCATTCTGTGTTTGGTTCAAACCCAGCAACGAACAACTCTGTTGCTGTACTTTACTCAATCTTTTGATTTATTTGGAGCAAGACTTCCTTCCTCCTCATTTCAGTCTTGTGCATTGACTGGAATGTCTATTTTTACTGCTTTCTTTGTCACCTAATTGTTTGGGACCGAACATTTGTGTCCCCCCCAAATTCTTGTGATGAAAACCTAACCCTTCAGTGATGGTACTAGGAGGTGAGGTCTCTGGGAGGGGCCTAGGTCCTGAGGATGGAGCCCTCATGAATGGGATTAGCACCCTAAGAAGAGACACTAGCATTCACTCACTTCCTGTTTCTCTCTCCACCAGGTAAGGCTAAAACGAGAAGGTGGCCGTCTGTAAGGTAGGAAAAGAGCCCTCACCAGGAGCCGACCATTCTGTTGCTCCGCTAGTGGACTCCCAGCGTCCAGATCTGTGAAAAGCATGTGCCCGGGGCGCCCGGTCTGTGGTACTCGGTTACAGTAGCCTAAGGGAAGACACTGATCACAGCCAAATTTTGTAAAATCATTTATGAGGGATTGAAAAGAATTTGTGTTCTATGTTTAGTCTTACTATCCACAAAGGTCTGTGACATTCAGCTTATTTGTTACTCAGTTTCTCCAGATCCTCATGACTTGTCTGACAGCTTGACCAGTCAGTTCCAGAGAGAGCTGTTGAAGTATCCTACAGTGACTGTGGCATCATCTGGGGGGTTTTGAAAAGTTTTGCCCTATATACTTAGATAAAATGTCATTAGGGACTGTATAATGATTCCTGACTCATTTTCTCTCTGGGGTATACCTGTTATCATTATAAAATATTCTTTTTTGTCCTACTTAAAGTTACTTGTCTTCAATTCCACTTTATCTGATCTTCATATTGCTTCCACTCTCATTATGGTTACTCTTCCCTGATATATTTTCCCATCTCCTTCTCCGGCTTTCTTTGTAACTTTGTTTGGCTGTTTCCCATAAATAGCATATAACAAATAGTGCTTTAAAAGCCTACTTCAGAATATTTGTCATTTATTGCAGGAATTTGGTCACATTTATTGAGATGCCTGCTACCTTTGGTCCTTTTTTTTTTTTTTTTTTTAGCTTATCTCTTTTCTTACACTTTAATGAAGTTTGTTCTTCCTGCCTATTTTTACTTGTTTTTTTCTCAATTGTTCAAGGTTTTTTGGTTTGTTTGTTGGGTTGATTGGTTGTTTTGTTTTGTTTTTTTAATGCTTACTACTTATCTTGTCCCCATCATCCTCGTTAACTAGAAGTTCTCCTGTGTATTATTTTTCTGATTTGATTTTCCTGAATCCAGAGTATCCCTGAGTCCTTTATTTAAAATGGAAAATGGGACTCACTTAAGTCCTTGCAAGTCCCAAAGCGTTTTTCCCTGACCTCCCATGTGCATGATATTGGCCAACCAGAGGGACCTTGGGTTTGAGTCTTAATCTCTCCAAAGCCTTGAGCCCGATCCACTGCCTCAGTGTCCCAGCAGTTTGCAGCGAGGAGTCTGGTGCCATTTGAATTCTCTTTACTGTATAAATAATTTGTTTTCATCCTTTAGTAGCTAGAGTTTGGGAATTTCACCAGATTGTGTCCAGGCATGATTAAGTTTTGCCTTTTAAAGTATTATTATTCATCTTGCATGGTACTTAGAGTTTGCATTCTGGCCCCCAAATTGGTCTTTATTCAGTTAAGGAACATTTTTGTCTATTTGTTTTTCAAGTGCATCCCTCCACATAGTTTTTCTCGCTTTTTGGAACTCTAATATTTACTATTCAGTAGCCAGTATTATCCCAGTATGCAGTATTCTGGAGTCTGTACTCCCTGGCACTTACATTTTCATTCATGGTTCTCATTTCATTGAATTTTTGCTGTGTTCTTTGGGACCCATCAGATCATTGATCATTCAGATCAGCTGGTACTGTCATGAGTAAGTTCAGGGCTGAGGGATGGATATAAACTATTAGCACATTGCATTTTTATGCTAATTGCTTGGGGGTGGTTTACACCCGGAGGCAATGAGATCAGAACCCCTTGAGGGGAGACCTCCCTCAGTAAGGGGGCAGCTTCTGCCACCTAGGCGGCATTTTCAGTCTAACTGATTCAGGACGAAACCAATTTCTAGAGAAAGTAGCAAGCAGTATTGACGGCTTCTTCATCCTTTGATCTTCTTGTTTATTTCTTGAGGTCACTTCATTTTTCTCTTTTGCTCTGTTTACAGGCCCACACACCTGTTTATCACGCTGCTACACTTTCTGTCCTTGGGTCCGCCTCCTCCTGAGCCTGCGAGAGCCATTCACCTTCCCACCTTTATTGATCAGCCCAGGCTGCTGTAACAGAGTGCCACAGGCTGGGTGGCTGAAACCACAGAAATTTACTTCTCACAGTCCTGGAGGCTGCAAGTCCAAGATCAAGGTGTCAACAGGTTTGATTTCCTCTGAGGCCTCTCTCCTGGGCTTGTTGTATCCCCTCATGGTCTTTCCTCATGGGTGCGCATTCCTGGTATCTCTGTGTATCCACATTTCTTTTTCTTTTAAGGACACTGCACAGATTGGATTAGGGCTCACCCTAATGGCCTCATTTAACCTTAATTACCATGTTAAAGGCCCTATCTCCAAATACAGTCACATTCTGAAGGTGCTGAAGGTTAGGGCTCCAATGTATGAATTTGGGGGACACAATTCAGTTCATGACACACCTCTAGAGCTTACTGCAGGCCTGGTCTATAGTAGATGCTCAATAAAGGTTAGTTGCACACCTGAATGAAAGTCTCCCAATTTGTTCTCTTCCCCATTTTGATTTTCAACCAAGTTGTGTCACCTGGGATGGCACCAAAGGTTTCCTTAAGATGAATTTAAGTGAACTATCTCTTTATTGTTTGTTTTATTCTTACCCAGTTATATTTGTGTAAAAAAGCTCTGCAGTTGTGTGAATGCATGTTATTTTCTTTCTTTCTCTCCCCTTCCTCCCTTCTGTCCTTCCTTCATTTCCCTCTCAGCCCCCCAAAGATCCTGCTATTGTATGGCAAGAAAGGGAGTTCTATGCCAGAGGTCAGATTTAGCCCATAGTTTTTGTGGCAGAGCCACTAGATTTATCACAGCAGGCTGTGTATGTTTGTCTGTGGGGATTTGAATCTGTGTGATTGCATGCTGGATTTACCTGCCTTGTGAATTTAGTTCCTTTTTTGTATTTCTTAGAACACTTTCTCTGTTTCATTGTATTTATTTCTATGCTCTGCCCCAAGCTCTGACAAATTTGAATTTTTCAAAAAGCACAGAGAAATCCATTATACTGATTATATCAGTTATTTGTGGTGGCTCTTCTAGTTCACAATAATGAAAAGATGGAATTAAAATTCTTTCCTTTGGCTATTTTCTTTTGCATCCTTCATTTTTGTATTTTGCTTTCAGTCTCCTCATTGAATGTTTGATCTCTGAAATAGCAATTTAAAGTAGCTATCCAATGGTATATGTATCCACAACAGAGTTTGTTGCCAAGCATACAAAATGAATGGATCCCTTATTCAAATGTTAAATGCCTACATAGTAGAGTCTATGTATAGAACTGAGATGGAGATCTGGAATTGGATTCTACGATGGATATCATCAAGATGACAGCTTCCAGTGGGCCAGAATGTCATTGAATTTAACAGTTCACAAACACTATCTCATAGAACAATGCGATTCTCTTCTGTGCTTCGTCTCAAGGGCCAGAAGTTTACATCCTGGCCATTCTGAACTACTTGCTGTGACCCACACTTTTCACACTTGTTCTTTTCTGGCTTGTGTGCATGACTTTCCATCTGCTGAGACATGTCTAGGTGGTCTCCACGGGCTTTCCAAGATCCCAGCTTCTCCTCCTTAGAGTGTATAATGCTGATTTGCAAGTAACTAATGATATGTCTGTCCCTTCCTTTTGGCTAAGGGTCCTTTCTATGCCGTGGACTTCTTTGGAAGCTGGTGAAGCCTAGGGATCTTTATCTCAGAATTGTGTTTTTAAATGCATGAAATAAAACACACTAGGTTCTGATTCAGGGCAAGATGAACTAAGCATATCTCACTCTGTCTCCCAGTGAATGCTGCTATAAAATTTGGACAAGGTGCGTGGGAGAGTTCCTTGAAGACTCCAAAAAGCAAATGGTAGCTGGCAGACTGGGGCAGAAGACAGAATCTGGACTGATGGTTAGCTACCAATCTGCCTACTCCAGAACCAACATGTCTGGATTGAGCACAGCCTGAAACCCAGAAGTGAACCCTGCTGTCAATAGAGCCCCAGGATAAGCCCTGTAGGAAGCAGGAGGGAGGTCTCCTAATGTTTAGAGGGAGTAGAGAAATCCCTTTTTTTGTTTTGTTTATTTCTCTTCTCCATTCTCTCAGGCCTCAGGCCCCAAGCAATCCTGTGGTGTCAGGGCCTGAGAGCTCCTAGGAGCCTAAAACTGAGGGAGGAGAATCTTCTTTCTGATTAGATAAGCTATGGTCCCAAGAGTGTGGGGCAGACTCCCAAAGCTTTTTTTACTCTCGGTCCTCTCACCACTTCTCCCTGGATGCAGATGCAGTTGTGGGGAGTGCATAGAAGACCAGGCTAAGCAAGGCCCCAGCTTTCTGGCCAGAAGACCAAAAAGTTGAGCCCCTGGGAACTGCAAAGCACCAGGGAGAGGGAAGAGCTAGGGAAAGCAACCCCAGGAAGTTGTTTATGCACTTCTGGGCTCACCCCTGAGATACACAAGTTCAAACCTGAGCCTAAAATGCATACCATAGGCTTCCAGAATTGCACTACAAAGAAGGCCATTATCCAGGTTTCAGACTGGCCACTGGATAGTGCACATAAGGACAGAGCTGAAGTGTCAGAAAACAGAACTTATATTAGAACCACAACCCAGAGAAAACTGCTTGGTACCATTGACCTGAACTCAACCTGGTAGATTCTCTGTTAAAACAACAACAGTGAACATATAATGCAATACATGGATGATGCACTGTAGAGTTATACACCTGGAACCTATGTAAATTCTTGTTAACCAATGTCACCCCAGTAAGTCTACAAATAAATAAATAAATAACAACAACATTTTCCCTAGGATGTAGATAAAATATAGAGTCTTGTAACATAATCATTAAAATTTCCAGGATGCAGTTAAAAATTACTCAGCACATATGAAGAATTGGTAAAAATCTCAGTTTGTATGGAAAAAGACAATCAACAGAAGGCAGTGCTTAAATGACACAGAATTTAAAGCAGCTATAATAAAAATATCCTGATATGTAAGGGCCAACATTCTTTTTTTTTTTTTCAATTAAGTGAAATTTTATTTATTTATTTTTTAAAATTTAGTTTTATTGTTAGATTTATTGGGGTGACATCTGTTCCAACATTCTTAAAATGAACGAAAAGATAAACAGTCTCAGAAAAGAAATATAAGATCTAAAAAAGAACTAAAGGAAACTTCAGAATGGAAAAATACTATAACTAAAATAAAAATCTCATTGGATGGGCTCAATAGCAGAATGGAAATGACAGAAGAGTCAATAGAAATAAATCTGAATAATATAGAAAGAAAGATTAAAATAAAAATAACAGAGCTTCATCAACCTGTGGGAAAATACCAAAAAAATCTAACAATCTTGTCGTAAGAGTTCTAGAAAGAAAGAAAGTGGTACACAGAACATGTTTGAAGAAACGGTGGCTGGAAAGTCACCAAATTTGGAGAAATACATAAATCTACAGATTCAAGAAGTCTAGGAAACCCCAAATAAGATAAATCCAAAGAAATCCATGCCCAGACATATCATTATCAAACTGCTGAAAGCTAAAGAAAAATACATTAAAGCAGCCAGAGAAAAATAGCACAATACTTACAGGGAAACATGATTTAAATAGCCACAGGTTTCTACAGAAAGAAATGAAACATTTTTAAAGAACAGTTTAAAAGAACTTTCAACCCATAATTCTATATCCAGTAAAAATATCCTATAGAAATGAAGATGAAATAAAGACATTCTCAAGTGAAGGGAAACGAAGAGACTTCACTGTCACCAGTTCTGTTGCTAAAGAAAGTTCTTAAGACAGATGGGAAATGAATATTGTTTTATAAGATATTGTTGAAGAACTCATTTTAACTTTCAGGAGAATTGAAACATCCAAAATAAAAAATGAACAAGAGAAGTGTTAAGTACCTTGGTGAATATATAATATTCTTCTACTCATGAGTTCTTTAAAATATGCTTAATAGTAAAAAACAAAAATAATAATGTTGTCTTGTAGGGTTTTCAATGTATTTCAGTGTAACAAATACAACCACAACATAAAGGAGAGAGAGTGACGAAAACTTATGGAGGTAATATGTCACTTGAAGTGGTAGCTATTGAATCTAGATAGACTATGAAAAGTGAAATATGTATATTTGAATCCCTAGAACAACATCTTAAAAATTTCAGAGATTTATAGTAAAAATGCAATAGATGAGTTAAAATAGAAAACTAAAACATGTTTAAATAACTTAAAGCAAGAAAGAGAAAATACAAACACTAAAAATAGACAAATAGAAAGCAAACAATAAAATGGTAGACCTAAATCCTAAATACTGATAATTACATCAAATATAAATGGACTAAACATACTAATTCAAAGACATGTTATCAAAACATTTTTAAAATTACTCAATAATATATTGTTTACAATAACTCATTTAGCCTATGTAGGCTAAAAGATGGAAAATGCATATTACTAATCAGAAGAAAGTTTGAGTGGCTAGAGGAATATTAGACAAAGCAGCCTTCAGAGCAAAGAAAATTACTAAGGATAACAGGGAACAATCCGTAATGATAAAAGGGTCAATTCATCAAGAAGACACACAATCTTAAATTGGTATGTACCAAATAAAAGAGCTTCAAAATACATAAAGTAAAAGCTAACAACTGAAATAACTAATAGACAAATCCACAATAATTTTTGGAGACTTCAGCATTCCTCTCTCAGTAATCGATAGAACTAGCAGACAGAAAACCGGCAAGGGTGTAGTATAGGAAACTCAACAAAACTACAAACAACTGATTCTAATTGATATTATAGAACACTCAACCCCAAAACAACAGAATACACATCCTCAAGTGTCATGGAAACTTCACCAAGATAAACCACATCTTGGATCATAAGACAAAATTTTAACACATTTAAAGAGTTGAAGTCATACAAAGTATGATCTCTCGCTATAATGGAATTAGACTAGAAATAACAGGATAATTGGAAAAATTCCAAACGCATAGAAACTAAACAGCACACTGCTAAATAATTCATGAGTCAAAGAGAAAGTCTCAGAGAAATTTAAAAATACTTTGAACTGAATAAATATCAAAATATATAAAATTTTTGTAGGCTCCAAGTAGAGTAGTACTTGGAGGGAAAGTTATACAATTAAAATGCTTATATTAGAGAAGCGAAAGGTATCAAACCAACAGTCTATGCTGCTACTTTAAGAAATTAGAAAAAGAAGAGCAAAATAAACCCAAAACAAGCAAAAAAAGAGGGAATAATAGAAGAGCATAAATCAATGAAGTTGAAAACAATTTCAAAAACAATAAAAAAGCATCCATAAAACCAATACTTGGTTCTTTGAGAAGTTCAATAAAATTGATAACTTCCTAGTGAAACTCACAGGGAAACACAAATTACCAATATCTGGAATGAAGAGGAGTTGTCACCACAGACTGTTTATAAACGTGGCGATGTAGATCCAATGGACAAATTCTGCAAAAAATACCAACTACCCCAACTCACTCAAGATGAAAGAGAGATTAGTTGAGTAGCCCTATAACTATTGTAAAAATATAATTTGTAGTTTAAAAAAACCGTAAAATAAATCTACAGGCCCAGATGGTTTCATTAGCAAATTCTACCAAATACAAAGGCTGTCCAGAAGGTATCCAGCCGTGTCATATGAAAAATAGAAGTTTATATGGCTAAATTGTTTCCGGACAGCCCTCATGTTTAAAGGAGAAATACAATGAACACAGTCTCTTCTATGAGGCAGCATGTCCCAATTTATTTTATGCAGCCAGCATTACCCTGATGCCAAAACCAGACAAGAATGGTACAATAAAAGAAAACTATAGAACAATATCCCTCATGAACACAGATTTAAAAAATGCTCACTGAAAAATTGGCACACATCCAGCAGTACATAAATGCATGAAGAGAGTTTCAACATCATTGACAATTAGAGAAATGCAAATAAAACCCTGATAACATATGATTATATACCTAGAATGGCAAAATGAAGAAAATGACAATGCAAAGTGACGGCAGCCCTCACACATGGCCTACGGGGAATGCCATATTGCAGTCACAGTTTCTTAGAAAGCTGTCCACACACTTAGCACAGGACCCAGCAGTCCCACTCCTAGGTGTCCGCCCAAGTGGATGGAAATTTTGCACACATACGAAAACCTGTTCTTGAATGTTTCTTACAGCTCTCTTCATAATCTTCAATAACTGGAAACAATCTAAATGTCCTTCAGTGGGTGAATGGGTAAACGAACTGTGGTACATCCCTCTGGAATACTACTCAATTAGCAGCAAAAAGGAATGAACTGTTGACACACATGACAACTTGGATGAATTCTCCAAAGTCTTAAGCGAAGTGACAGAAACCATCTCAAAAATTCTATGTACTGTATATGATTCTCCTGATACAGGAAAAAACAAAACAAAACAAAACAACTCTAGTGACAGAGACAAATCACTGATTTCCAGGTGTGAGAGGTTAGTGGAGACAATGTTGTCATTTCCCACCCAAGTTCATGAACCACTTTAGGACAAAGTCTGTGGGCCCCAGTCAAAAACCTGTCCTATGCTATGTACTGTGTAGAAATTGTGTCTCTTTGTTTGTCCTTCTGTGCCCTGAGCCTAGTGGAGTGGACTGGCATACAGTAGGCATTCAGTTATTTGGCAAATAAAAGAATAAATGAATGAACAAACTATGAAATGACTTGAACATATAACGATGCTTTGAGAGACTCTAAAGACTGAGAAAAATGGACACGTTTTCTTTAACTGAACATATGACCACGGTTGATAATTATGAACTGGACTCCTTCTGATGACTTCCCTAACTATACTTCTGTGCTTGAGCCACTGATAGGCTGACCAGACGTCCTGTTTTAAATGGGACAGAAAACAACGGGCCCGTCCCGTTTCAATCGGTGCGTATGACATTAGTCCAGTGCAACCAGGCCGACCGCACGTACCGTTAGAAACGGGACGGGACCATTGTTTTCTGTCCCGTTTCAAACGGGACATCTGGTCAGCCTCGCCACTGACAAAGGTTTGACTCCTGTTGTGGTACCCGCAGTGTTTCCGAGCATTTCCTGCTTCCATCCTGCAGAGGGGACACAGTTAAATACACGGATCCTTTCTCTAGAATTGTGCAGCAAGCTGGATGACTCCCTTGACCCCATGGAGCACACCCTGAGGAGTAAGAAGAGACAATAAATGAATAACAAGAAGAGTAATCACAGTATTTTAAGTGTAATAAAGAGTCAGAGGGCTGAAATGGAGCCTCACAATATCCTGCATTTGTGATGAGCCCTTTCAAATCTTGCCAATTTCCAACTAAGCTGACATTTGGATTTTGGTCTCTGAGCGTCATCAGTGGCCTGCAGGGTGATCTCCTGTCTTCAGGCTTGCCCAGGACTGACGGGTTTCCTGGGATGTGGGAATCTCAGGCCTCAAACGGGCAGTCCCAGGCAGTCCTGCAGGACTTCTAACTCAGTCTCCTTTGAGTCGAATATTTGTATCACTATCTCCCTGTTCAGTGAAGATGGGTGCTAAACCTACCCCTGTGACGTTTATTTACTTACACTTCCACCTCTCCTATTTTTCATTTAATAGGTAGTACTAAAATCCTATACTTACTGCATCCATTCGTTCAACAGCACTGATTAAGCTCCTACGTAAGTGCCTGTGGGGGCAGCACCGATGGGCCCAGGTGAGAAGACCCCCTCATAAACTGCTGGAGGGAGACAAGACGCTGACATAAGAGCGTGTCCACCCGAATCTCCAGGAGCTCGGAGGTGGCGTGCGACTGATAAAGCAGAGGTGAGGAGCACGGGGGAAAGCTGCTGTCTTGTTGTAACTTATTTTAATTTTGAACCTAATGATAACATGTCCCAAAGGCTCTGAAGAAGGGCAATTTTCTTTGTCTTTAAAATGAGTGAAGGGGCAAAACCCACTCCTTCGTTCATGCTGGGAATCATTTTCCTAAAATGCTGTGGCTTTGTGTTGTAGCTAAGGGAGAAGCGGAACTCTGGATTGTCAGTTCTTTCGTGCCTATTAGAAATATCTATTTTTTTTTCTCTTTGAGACAATAGAACGCGTATTCTTGGCTTTCCCTTCAAGCAAGGGGCCCACACATGGAGAAGTCATTTTCGAGTCTGTATGCAAATGCGGTGATTAGGTTGTCAGGGACATTACAATCTTTATTAGTTTTCACAAGCCTGCAGTGAACTTCGCGTTTGATTTCTGCCTTCGGTTCAGAGTTGATGTGTAATGACTCACAAACCACGGTAATATTCCAAAACTACTGTGTGATTCTTTTCCTTTCCCCTGACCCCTTTGCATTTCAGTTCCCCTCATATCTAATGAGCATATAGTTCCTTTAATGACTAATTGTTCTGAATGACAGGGCCAGTCTTAGAAGCTGAATGTAATCTGAATGAAGCAATCAGATTCTCCACTCGATCAGTCCCGTGTATTATTTTTAAAAAATATGGAAGTTGTCCTATGAAAATGGGCATTAATTTCTTAACCTATTCCAAAACTTTAGTTCATGGATGCCAAGGAAATCGAATGTAAGTGCGAGTGAGAGTGTGTGGTTGGAGCAGTGGGGTAGGAGAAGACCCAAAAAGCCTTAACTAAGGGAAGTAAAATTTGGAATCAGCATTTAAATTAGGTATGCTTTATGGGCTGATGTTATTTGAAAGCTGAATAGCTGATGTCAAAAATAGACTTCCCTTTCTTTCCAAAGTGTGGCAAAAATAACCACATGCCTTTCTTGGACTCCTGACTCTCATCCCAAAGGGTTTTCTTGTACAGGAACCAACAATTCCTTGGATGGAAACACTGGATGGGCTAGTCATTATTTTGAGATTTAGGAGATTGCCGATTCTTGGCAGACCTTGGTTGTTTTTCTAGAGTAGCAGGCAAGTAGTTGGACAGAAAGCAAGAAAGCTGATCCACGTTGCTGGCTTTGGGTTCTTTGTGAATAAATGAGACAAGGTGAGTGGCTGCCCTGCTCATCTCCCTATTGGTTTCATGAGAAAAGATTGTAACAGCAGTAATGCTGTTGTGGGATCTTGGTCTCCTGAAGAACAACAGGTTCTTTCCCCTTTGCCTTTGGGGTTGCCAGCCAGTTGAGGAAGACCTAAGCGATGTCTGCTGTCACCAACGGAGCCCATTGAGGGGTTAGCAATAGTAGAATTGCTTGTGGAAGGAGAACAGTCCCTCACTTGTCAGATTTTTTTTTCATCAGAATGCTGGGTTGCTTCGTAGCACAGTTGGAGATACAGTATTGAGGAGTCCTTGCTCATGGCAACGTTTCCTCTGTTCGTGGTCTGCTGTTTCTTGCATTGGAAAATTCCATCCTTTAACACTGGGATTATATGTCACCATTGCTGAAATAATAGACAAGAGTCCACTTAATTTGCTGCAGGCATGAGAGATAGCCAGAGAGAATGGGAGATGCATAGCATTCCCTTGTATAAAGAGAGGATTGAACGAGGTCAGTGAACCAAAGAACCAGCAGGTCACAAACCCTCAGGGGGTCATGAAAATCTTCCAGGGTTTCCTGTCTTTAGGAGCAAAAATGATGCCTGTTTTAAAAAAAAAAAAAAGACAAAATCGAAACGTATTTAAGATCGACCAGCACCATTGAGCTGCGTGAAGTATTTGAGGGCTCATTATTCTATTCTCTGTATTTTTGCATATTTTTGGAAATTGCAATAATAGAAAGGTTTTAGAAAGTATTTAAATACTCCGTCTTTCATCTCAGAATGATGGGAGAGCCCGAGAGTGGGTATCATGTCCTCATCTGTGGCAGGGCGGGCTGCTCAACTGAGCATGCTCAGAGGTTGACCTCAGTCAATTTAACTGTGAGCTGAAAGCGCAGTGCTTGTCACCCGTTATAGTTTCAAATGGCCTTTATTCTTAGCCATATGTTCGGTGGTCTGTATCCTGAATGGATCATTCTAAGATTAGAAGCATTAGCAACACAGATGCTAAAATTCATGTTAATAACTCAATGAATTGCCTGATGACAATCTTCACTTTATCTTATAAAAGATACAAAATATAAATAAATAGAAGACATTTTTAAAAAGATAGTCTTTTTGTCATTAAAATCGATCCCTCCAAAGATTCCCTTGGAGCTCAGAAAGTTAGTGTTACAGAAAGAAAAGATACCGACACTGATGTCTAATTTTGGTTTTGTTTTATAAAGAACAAACGATTGTACAGAAGTGATTATAAACAGTAGATAGCTGATTTGTTTAAGCACAAAATATAAGAATTTCAGACATGAGGTCTTGGAAGCAATTTGTGGTGCCCCAAGTCCTAATTAACTTCAACCTGTATTTTAATGTGATCACCAAACAGCTAACATGAAATACCACTTTTTATTGATGTCCCCCTGAATCTGACAGCCTTTAAGTGGTTATCTTGACATGTATTGTTTAGTCACTGTTTCCCTGTGGTTTTGGGTCACAGACATGATAGAAGTTTCTAGAAATAGGGCACACGGTAAAGTTTATGGGTTTTAGATACACACTCCCAAAATTCCATGTTATAATCCTCATCTTTGATTAAATTTTTAAATCTATTGAATCTTAAAGATTATACTAATATGAGATTTGTAATTTATGTGGATAAAATATAAAATATTTTTTGCTCCCCATTTCTTTTTTTTTTCATAATACACCACATTGGAATTGTCTGTGCATGCCCCTCGCCTCCCAGGCCACTTTGGACGCCAGCCGTTGCACAGCAACCAGCTTCGTGCAGGTGTACTTGACAGTGCCTCCTCTTCACTCCACCATGCAGCTGCCTTTCCACTCTGGTGTCCCCGAGAGGGAATCCTGGTGTTCGTGCCCGTGCCACCTGCAAGTTGTCAGCACCCCACGTTATGACCCTCCCAAAGGAAACGGGAGTCCGGAGGGTAACGCCTCCCCTTTTCTGCCCTTTCTCTGATGTGCGTCCGTACAGCTTCTTAGAGGGTCCTCATCACGTCAGATGAATCGTGTCGCCGCCTTCTCTCCCTCCTTCCCTGCTTCACTGCCCTTGACTCCTGTCTGCCGGGATCAGTCTCCGAAATAACCTTCCTTTCCCAAGCCCTTGTCACAGGCTCTGCTTTCTGCGAGGAAGCCAGGCTGAGACTCCAAAATGATACACGAGAACGAGGACACGACTACGAATTGCTAAGGTCGTGTTTGTACACTCTGTGAATGGGGTTCAAAGGGAAGTGTGGGAAATACTGGGCCAGACAGATGATCGTCGGAGTGCCAGTATGCAGAGTTAGAATTGTCAGGGTCCCGCCTAGCTCTAACAGGTTTATGAGTATCTGTGTCCTCTGAAGAATGGTAGGCGGTCCCCAAGCCTTGTCAACCCTGTTGACCACCTGAGAGTGTGTGTGACATCCGGGAGAAGTAGAGACAAAATGAAACAGAGTATTTTCACAGCCATTCAGGAATCTCACGGTCTCGGGAATCTTGTGGACTATTTCTAGATCTAATTGTAAAACTGCCACGTGATGCTGGCCTGGTCCCAGGAAATGGTTGTTCCTTTAGGGGATGCTTTCTGCCCAGAGGCAAAGGTGGAGACCCGAAGGGCGTCTTGGCTTCCGTCATGACCTCTCCGACGGAAGGGTGGCCTTTACCTCAGCCCTAGGTTATTGGCTGGACTCTCAGGATTCTGAAAATCTAGTTACCTCCCTGTACGTCTCTGGACCTGTACGATCTAGGCCAGAGGTTCTCAGAGCGTGACCCCTGGATGAGACCATGTTTTTCTGGAGGCACATTTCTCACTGGACGGGGGGTTACAAATGCCAGTTCTCGGGTCCCACCCCAGATCTTCAGCAGTCTGTCGGTTCAGACCAGCCTTCAGGTGATTCTGATCCCAGCTCAAGTTTGCAAACTGCTGCGCTGGGCCCCGCTCACCCCGGCTTCGGAGCTTTGGTGGCCTTCCGTGTCGGTGTCACACTCCTGCTCGGAGAAAGGGCTCAGCAGACGAACGATTGCTTAACTGCCGAGGAGGTGAAAATAGAGGCTAGAGCTGTGCAGGAAGCCAGCTTGCAGACAGATTATGTTCTGGATTTGGGAAGTCGGCTGTTTGGAATGGGAGCTGTTTTCCTAGGAACGGTGGGCTGGTTCCCACGCCAGCACACAAAGGCATGTGTAATCCTGAATCCAGCTGAAAGGCTGCTGCGGCCCCGCGAAGAGAGCAGGTCACGGTGCTCTCCACTAGTGACCACAGCAGACTGAGGCAATAAATACAACACCAAGGTGGTGTTTTCTGGACGCCCGTGGTGGTGGTGGAAGGACACGTTGACTTGGAGGAGAAGGACAAGGGACATGGGGATCTGTCAAGGTTTTGAAGGAGTGGTTGGCCTTTCTCTTTAGAATGTCACGACACTCATGCCTTCCATTAGGTTTTTCTCCCCTGGGGTCCCGGGCTGCTACCTTCTCTTTCTGTAAAGGCACATTCTCACTAGGAGGGGGGTAAGAATTCTGAGACACGTCGGCAAGAATCGAAAAGGACCGGGGAACGGGGAAGGGAAGGAAAGAGACGGGGCTTGTGTTTTATTAACACCAGCCTCGGCGGGGACGGGATTAACGTGAGCTGTGAGCAGACAGAGACGGGCGGGCCAGAGAGGGTCCGACTGTCCTCCAGTAAGAGGGGAAAGCAGGCCGGCAGAAGCTGGCCGCACAGCCTGGGCACTGCTGTTCTGGAAGCCTCCCCTCCCGTTGTACTGCCCTAAGAACTGGCCTTTTGGTAGTCACATTTCATGTCACCTGGTCTCTTCTCTGGCTCCCTATGGACAGCTGACCGGAGACCTTGACCATGACCACCGATAAGGCGTAGCAGGAGAGCTAGACCAGTCCGGCAGCGCCCGGAGCGTTTGCTCAGTGACGGGACGGGGATGTGGCTGGCCGTGATCACCTCACATGTTTTCGAATCAAATGCTTCCAGTTAGCTGTAGCTGTAGCTAAAATGCTTTCTTTTGGGGTTCCCTATGTCTTTATTAGCTGTTCTATTTTTGTACCATACCAATTATTGCTGCTGGTGGCCAGATGGCTGGATTTGGCGAAATGTGGTCGCCCTAATAGAATGAAATAACTGAGGAACATTTCCGACGGATGGTCGAGACTTAATTACCGATGTCATTTATCTCTCTGTTTGCACCCCAACAATAAGTGACTCGTTTCTCATTAACATTGGGTCATCTTCCAAAAGGAAGAAAAGAGGCCACAATATCAGGAAGGGGGAAAAATTGATGCCTTCGCTCCCCGCCTCATTATCCTGGTCAGTCATCACGGACTGTTAATTAGATGGGCAGCCCTGCCGGCGGGCTCCTGTCCACCAAGCAGCACCCCCGGGCGCGTTTCCTCCCCTCGGGAGGAGATGAAAGGAAGTCTGAAACAAAAGATGGATGATTCCCCCCGAACTTCTCCACTGCAGGTTGGAGCTGTTTCAGCGACACTGCTCGTGCATTACGGCGGCGACAGGGTGTCTGACGCTGCCCTGCTAATCTGAGGCTTAAGTAATGGTCCCCGGTGCCTCCGACTCCCCTGGGAAGATTAGAGCCTCATTAAACAGGGGGACAGGTGTAAGAGGGCCTGATTGGATCGGGCCGAATTAATTGCTGGGATTGGAATTGTGTTTGGTAACTGGAAACGGTGAATTAACTTCAGCCTAATTCAGCTAATCCCTTGGTTTCTGTGACTGTGTATAAAACAGACCGGACTCGCTGGGGACACAAACCAACAGCGATGTGAAGGGAAGGTACAGCACATCCTCGTGTGGGGAAAGCGGGGCGATGGGCCTCGCTGCAGAGGGGGGCCATGCATGGGCCAGGCCTGGTCTGTGCCTATTGTCCCTGCAAAACTATTAATAGTGCCCCGTCTCAGTCTCAAAAAAAGTCCCAGTTTGGACTATAAATGAAATGGTTACTGCATTGCAATGTCCATTTTAAGCTCTTTTTTTTGTTTGTTGTTTTTGTTGTTGTTGTTTTTTACTGAAAGAGTGAGTGGTTTATAGGTTGTATGTGTCCCCTAAAAGATGCCCAAGTCCTAACCCCCATTACCTGTGAAAGTGACCTTATTTGGAAACAGAGTTGTTGCAGATGATCAAGTTAAGATGAGGTCATCAGGGTGTCCCCAATCCAACACGACTGGTGTCCTTATAGACGGGGGAGATTTGGACACAGAGGCAGATGTGCACACAAGGAGAACATTTGTGGTGCTGGAGGCAGAGAGCGGGGTGATGCTTCAACAAGCAAAGGAACGCGGAAGGTCACCAGCACCACCAGAAGCTCGGGAGAGGCCTGCACCAGGTCTCCCTCACAGCCTCAGGAGGAACCCACCCTGCCAACACCCTGACCCCCGACTTGCGGCCTCCAGACTTGGGTGACCATGGTACCTTTCTATTACTTTAAGCCAGCCATCCTTCTGTGGCATGGTTTAAACTAATTCAAGAGGGTACTGGCCTCAAAGGGTCTGAAAACACTCTCATTGCTAGGCTGACCAGACGTCCCGTTTCAAATGGGACAGAAAACAATGGTCCTTGTCCCATTTCAAACGGGACGTCTGGTCAGCCTAGTCTCGCTGGGCTATAGTCAAGGTGTCCGCAGGCTGACCAGACGTCCTGTTTGAAACGGGACAGCACTCATTGCTCTTAGCTTGTACCGTTCCAGAAAGCGGCCGTCTTGGTGGCAAAGGCTGGCTGCAGGGCTGCAGTGAGAAGTCGGTCAGTGAGCCAGTACTGGGTTCTCGGTGCTGGGCCCGGGGCAGGGCGTGAAGGAGACACACGTGGTTCCTGGCCTTCGGGAGCCACTTGTCGGATGGGAAGGGAGGCCGTGCAGCTGACCTTGAACTTAGTTAAACATGAATAAGTATCGAGTGTGCCGAGAACGGAAGGAAGCGCCTCCCTGGGGGACGCACCCCGACCTGGGCTGGCGAACAGAAGCCTCCCTGAGAGGACATCTAGGCTGACCGATGAGCAAGAGTTCCCCATGGGGAGTGGGAGGGGCACGTGAAGGCTCCTCCCAGGAGGGAGCGGAGTGCGCACGCGCCCCGCGGAGGCGCGCAGGGAGCCCGGGGAGCCGCCTTGCTTTCCGCCCCTGATCCCAGCCTCGTCGCCTCGTCTGTCAGAGGTTTAAAGCACAGTTACGGGGTCCCGGACCCTGCTAGGGGCTGCGGGCATTCCGGCGGCGGAGAGCACCCTGTAAACTGCCCACCGAGCGGCTGAGGGCCCGATGGGAGGAGTGTGAGCCGCCAGAGAGACCGCTTCTGGCCGGGGACCCCAGGGCAGTGGAGGTGACCGCGAACGAGCTGCGCAGGGGCTGCAGGGCGGCAGGGAGGAACCGAGGGGACCCTCTGCTCCCTGATCGCTCCGGCCCGTCGTTTTCATGCGCTGCTCTTAGAGGGCCCAGCAGCACGGACTCTTTCAAGTGTATAACGTGATTCTGTGTTTCAGAAGCAGAATTTGGGTCGCCGCTGGTCTGGGTTTCCTTCGGGGCGATGGCAGCACATTTCAGAACTTCCTTCAGAACACCTCGGTGATGGCCTCTTGTCCTCGACGTCGCACACCCCGCACCCTCGGTCCCGGGTCCTCAGCACCGAACGCCAGAATCCGAGGAGGCAATGGGATGCACAGGCTCGGTCCACACGGCGCCCGCGTTTTTCAGCTCTGGCTTCGGCAGTTCTCAGGCGCAGTCCAACCCAAAGCGGCCATTTCCCAGATGGGTTTCTAGGTTGGATGCTAAAGTCACTGTCTTCTCTAGGTGACTTCAATGCTCCGTCTCTGATGGGCCAGGACAGCAACTTTTGGTCAGGCAGAACTGGGCGCCGATTTTGTAGGCATGGCGTCGATTATGTAAGCGTACAGGTCTGCATTTCAAAATGAAAATAATAATTAAAGTTTCTCGAGGCTTCTTGGGTCCAAACCACTCTTGCAAAACCACCTTTGGATGCGCTTTAAGTGTCAGCAAATCAGAAACATGTGGATTTAATTTCCTTTGAAATACACCAGGGGAACAAGGAGGCAGCAGGGCTTGGCAGCCGGCTGCTTAGGTTTTGCCAAACCCCAAATATCTCACACTCTGTGCGAGCCATCGTGCTGGCCCCCAGCAGTCTCAGCTGGCCAGCCCAGCCACTGAATTCCTTGCTGTGCCATCTAGGTTTTCTCCAACCATGAGGCTGATCTCCTGGGTCATTCCAGCTGCCAGAAGGAGGCTGTTAATACCACCCACATGCTTAACAGGACTTTGGAAGGGGGACCGATACTGCGATGAGGTGTCAGATTGGCTCGAGCCTTATCTGGACGCGCAGGCCATCTTTGCAGCCATTACTGTGCTTTTAAAACCCAAACCAACCGTGAGAGAGATTTTCCAACTTGATTTCTAGACGGGAAAATATTTTGCTTTTATGGTGGATGATGGTATTAGGTCCCCAAAGGATTAGGTTTTGTGATCACCCAACACTCATGCTCCTAATTGAAACATGTCCTCACTCTGCAAAGACCACAGCCACTCCATCATTAGGTTCCAAGGTAAATATGGGCCCACAAACGACCTGGGAAAATAAAGAATTAATTTCATTAACGAGAGAGAAGGCACATGGTCCAGTGGCTCTGTGATGTCCGCCAAACCCCCAGATCCTGGTCTGCTAAAATTTAAGAGTGAGGACGTACCGACAAGGTCTGTGCCTGCCACAGATCCCTGACCTTTTCTTTTTCTTTCTTGACATTAATGCCTCTCTTTTTCTTGCTATATTTTCTATGCCCAACAGCCTTTTTGCCTAAGTAATAATGGACATTAAGTGCAAGGGGCGAATTGAACCTTAAAAAAAGTACTTTTTGCATCTAAACAACTACTGCTTTCGTGTTTGCTATGTGTCATATACGTACCCCTGCTGACTCTTTCGTTAACCCTCATCTTACCGAACAGGTGATTGAGGCAGCCCCAGAGAGACAGTAACCTGCCAGTCATGCAACTAGTAAGTAAGAGCTGCAACTTGACCTTGGGCTCCAGAACTGGTCTCTCTTCAGTGCTGCCTCTGACTCCACTGTGATGGTTCATCCTATGTGTCAGCTTGACTGGCCCCGGGGGGTGCCCAGCTATTTGATCAAACATTATTCTGAGTGTTTCTGTGAGGGTGTTTTGGCTGAGATGAACATTTAATTCGGTAGACAGACTACAGCAGGATGCCCTCCTTCGTGTGGGTGGGCCTTGTCCAATCAGTTGAAGGTTTGGATAAACCGAAAAGGCTGACTCTCCCCTGAGTAAGGTACAGGACACGCTGGAGCCAGATGCTGCTTGTTTGGGTTTTGTGACCCTTTGGGAAACTTTAGGAAAGTCCACTGCATGAGCCAAGACAGGTTGTATGGAAAGGCCATTGGCAGTGGCGTGGGTGGGCCCGAAAGTTGAGTGGGGCGGGACCTCAGAGAATCACACGGTTACCATGAAAGGTGATAACCAATTTGGTGGTGGCACATATATGGCGTCTAAATGGCTTCCACCAGTTCCTCCTTCTCGGAGAAAGCTGCCCCTCCAGCATCTGCTCTGAAGCCAGACACTTCAGTTCCTCCCCGTGTGTCCCTGGTGCCTTTTGAGCTGCTGCCCCAGCGCTGGAGCTCAGATCAAGCGAGTCCATCAGCAAGTCAGTCTGCGTGGGGGTGCTTTAAGAAGAGCCTCCTGTGGCCTCTGTCTCACTCAGCCACCATCTCTGCTGGTGTTCACAGCTAGAAGTTATGAGGACTTCTCTCCCTGAGCTGAGGAGCCTGGGGTGGGGCTGGGAGCGCTCGCTCCTCCGGAGGGACCTCTGCAGCCGAGATGTCCTTCTAGTTTGTAATGGTCACGCGTGGGCGTGGGACCAGCCTGTTCTGTTCTCCGCCCCTCCTACAGTCTCGAGGTGGCTTCTTCTGTATGACAGTAGTGATAGGACTTCGGTTCAGCTATAAAAGCATTCGGGTGATTCTCAATGATGGCGGGTCTGTGGTTTAGTTGTAATTGCTGTGGTCCCGACAGGAGGTGAGCACAGCATTTACTTACTCCGCCATTGTGACCGGAAGTCTGGGAGCTTTGGTTTTAATAATGACATCTAGCAAGTTGCCACCTGGGCATAGTGAATATAGTAGTCCCCCCTTTATCTGCAGTTTTGCTTTCTGCTGTCAACCTTGGTCTGAAAATATTAAATAGAAAATGACAGAAATAAACAAGTCATACATTTTAAACTGCACACCGTTCTGAGTGGCATGATGAAAACTCGTGCCATCCTCCTCCGTCCTGCCTGGGGTGTGAACTGTCCCTTTGTCCAGCGTCTCTGCGCTGTAGACACTCCCCACCCATCAGTCACTCGGTCAGTGTCTCGGTTATCAGATTGACTGCCCGGTATCGCGGTGCTTATGTTCGTCCCAATGACCTTATTTTACTTGATGATGGCCGGAAAGAGAAAGAGGAGTGATGCTACCAATTTGGAGATGCCAAGGAGCAGCTGTAGGGTTCCTCCTTGACGTGAAAATGTATGCATGAACATGAAGGAGAAAACATAGTGTATATAGGATTTGAGCTACCTGCGGCTCTGCGCATCCACTGGGGGTGTTGGACCATAACCCCTGAGGATAAGGGGGGCTGCTCTACAGGGAGGGGATCCTTGGACTGGATGAGTGGATGGCATTTGCTTTGAGCAAGGAGGTCAGAAAGAAGTTTTCATCGTTCCACTCGAAACCTCCTCTGTCCCTCCCAAACCCCCAGTCCTAGAACAATAGCGTTTTCCAAAGGTCTGCTTTGGGCCTCACACTGTGAACCAGTTGCTGTGAGCAGCAGAGAAGAAAGAGCATTTTCCACAAAAAAATAAGCCTCACACGCACCAGTTCTGCCTGAAGCCAAAAGCTCCTGACGTCCACAGGCTTCGCTGTAATAGACAACGGGGCGGTTTGCATTGAGCAACACGGCTTGTTTTCTCCTGCCGGTTTGCTCGAGTGAGCTCGTGCGAGCAGGGCTGCACGAGTAACTGCGTTTCCCATGGAAATGGACTCATCTCCACTGTGTCTGTGTCCAGGCGTGGTGCCAGAGTGGCTCCGATGTGCCGGACAACGTACTCGGAACTGAGGAGGAAAACGGAGAAGATTGAAACATTTGCTTAGAAGGCGGAAGCCAAAGGGATCTATTCATTCGTGCTGACCTTGGAGATAAGCATCAAGTGATGCTGCTGGGGAGCAGACAGAGCTCCTGTCCTGTATTTTGCAGCCGTGACCTTCTCCCTCCGGGCGCCTCGGTATCAGATGCTGTTTCCAAGCGGCCCAGGTGCATTTGCGGGTCCTGACACTGCCTGGCCACATTCCATGTCAGCGGAGTTGTCCCTGCAAGCCAGCCAGGCCTGGTGTCATTGGCAGTGCCACAGAATAGCATACACCTGACTGTATAAAACTAGTGGTTTTCTACCTGCTTCCCTTCTGGAATGTTTTCAGACTCTAAAGGGGTCTGATTGCACATTCGATTAACTTAAATAGCCTGTTATAATAAATATATTGATTCAAACTGAAATCTCCTAAAAAAAGGTACAGGTGCCTACCCATATCCCAGATCAACGAAATGCAGTCTCACCTGGCGATGGGCCCTGGGCATTAGCATTTACAATGTCTTCTCGGGGGCGGGGGGGTGGGTACAAGTAAAAGGATGGAAAAAGGTGTTCTGTGCCGACTCAAAGCATAGAAAACTGGTGTGGCTCTCATCAGATCGGACAAAGCAGGCTTCAAGATAAGGAGTGTAAGCAGAGGTCATCTATCTCAAACACTCCCGTCCTGTCCCATCTCCCTACCCCTCACTGCTTTGGCATGGGGTCCTTCAGACCCTGCAGCTCAGCTGCATCCACAGGGATGGGAATCTGGGGGCGTTGGGGAGCATCTGGGGGCCCACCTCTCTGGGGACTCTTCAGCCCCTCTGAGGTTCCCTGGCCTCCCCAGGTCCCCGCACTCCTCACACTGCCCTGCTCTGGAAGCCTCTCTCCCCCCACCTTCCAGGCCCTGGGCATAATGTCATCTGGGATTTTAGTTTTTTCATAGGCAGGAAAGAGTCCTTCCAGCTGGCCCACATCCCCGAGGCAAGGCAGTGTGGTTCTTGGCTACGGCTGGAAATGGGTGAGGAGCGAAGGGAACCAAGCCCGAGTCAGGACTTCAGGAGTGGAGCCCAGGCTGTCCCCAGGTGCCCACAGGCTGCACTCATTGTCTCCCCCGGGCTCTTGCAGTCCCTTGGCCTCCGTCGGGGTAATAGCAGTGGGGGTGCTTAACGTTCTTACCATCCCCCACCTTGGACTTCAACCTTCAAGGCGGCCCTCACCTCCTGCAGGAGCCTCCCAGCTCCCTCAGAAGTCCCGTGTTGAACTGAAGAGCATTGTCATTCCCTCTGCAGCACCGTGCAGGTGGAGAGAGACTGGGCTTTGGACCGCGACCCTCAGCGTGGTTCGCTAGCCTGACCCTCCTCTGGTTGTGGCCTGGTCCTCTGCAGGGAGAGAGCGGGTCTCGCTCAGCACTTGGACGCAGCCTGTCTGCCTGTCACATGCCAGTGCAATGTCCTGCGAGCTGCCTAGGAACTTGCTGCTCAAAGTGAGGTCTGTGGACCAGGGGCTTCTTGGAAATGCAGACTCTCAGCTGACCCCAGACCTGTGGCATCAGAACCTGAAATGTGGGGGGCACTGCTGGAGCCTAGAGCATTCATGTCACATGGGTATGAACTGAAACAAGACTAGTTCGGATTTTAAAGATTTCTTTTTATACAATTGAGGGAAAGTCACGAGAAAATGTTTTTATTAAAGTAGCAAAGGTGAAAAAGTAAAAGGATGATAGCAATGTGTCTGTGAGAGGGTTTTTCACTGGACTGCTGGGGGCACGGAGGTTAGTACGAGACTGTGCTCCTGAGAGCCAGCGGCTCGGAGAAACCTCAGAACGGGCCACAGCTCTTCAGGGGACAGTTTTATTGCTATGGCTTGACTTTAAGGAAAAATTTAGGTCAGGATGTAGCTCCAGTGACATGATGAAAAGGATTTTCAGACAATGGTTTAGTTGTTTTGCTCGTCTTCCTGACGACCAGAACCTCAGTTTTGCTCGGGTTGGGAGGTGGGGAGAAATGTGCTTAATTAAAAGTTTTCTGGACTCGCTGCCGGCCGGGGTGGGCAGTGACATGGGGAGCCGTCGCCGGGAAAATGCCTTATGACCGCACCCGACTCTGTGACCAGCACCGTGTGACCTCTGACCTCTGGCCCCCTTCCCGTCGGAATGCGGATGGAGTGTCAGAGACCGGCACCCACCCACCCAATGTCAGCACTGCCTCCCTCCAGACTGTTCATTCTATGAGAAAAATAAAACCCTAATTTAAGTCACCGTGTCTCAGGAGTGTGATACTTGGCATCGGACCACGAGTCCTAACTTACATGCAACCCGAATGCCCAAAACCAGAGGGTTGATACACGGCGTCAGATCACGTACAACGGTGGTTTCATGTCATTTCGAGAAGTGGGCACGCGTGAGATCTTGTTAAGCAAAGAAAGCCGTTTACAAATCAAATTATGATATGATCCAATTTTATATTTTCAAAAAGACATAAACACTAATTTTCTCAGGCTTCACCAGTTTTGGGGACAATGAAGTCACATCCATCAGAATCCTCAGGTGCCCCTGGCTGGGGACGTCATCTGTGAAACAGTCCCCCTTCCCTCTCAGTCTCCCGCAGTTCTCTCTGAGGGACTTAGGGGTGCTTCCCCCTTGTCAGGACCCCCACACCTCAGATCCTCTCTCTGACCTCTGGTTTCTGTCATCCGCAGAGGTGCTGAGGACAGTCCCAGACCCTGCTCCTGCGGCTGCCTGCTCGGAGAGGTCAGCCCCAGAGGTCAGCCTCATACGCACCTGGCTGCCCACACCTGCCTTGGGCCCGTGCGGGGTGGGGCATGCTGCTTTGTGCAGAGAGTGAGGAAGACAAACAGGGTGTTCTACGGGGCTGAGCTGGGGTCCCGGGGCAGGCTGGGGACCAGAGGCCTTCCCAGTGGCCCTCATGCCTACCTGACCCCATGCCTCCATGCATCTAACACCGGAGCTCTCTTCACCCCAAGTTCATGGAGGTCCCCCTGGTTCATCAGTCCCGGCTGCTTCCCCGTGTGTGCGCGCGCACGCGTGAATGCATGTGAGTAGTCTTAAAAATTTAAGTTTCAACATTTAATAGTAGTTATTCCAGAACGGCAAGATTGGGGTGCTTAACAGTTTTGTAAGTTTGTTTCTTGCTTAATTGTGTTTTTAAACTTTCTGGAGTAAACGTGTTATTTGTATTTAAAAACATTAAGATGCCTCTGAAATCAGTTAGGATTCTAATCACTGACTACACCCAACTCTATTGCTTGGAACATTTAACTGAGGTTCGTGCCATCTAAGGCAAAGTGTTTCACCTGTGTCAATCCAGGGGGCTGGAAGCAGGGAGGGGACAGTGTGTGGGGTGGGGTGGGGTGGGGTATATACCATAGGCATAAAAAATCACGTCGAATGGTGGTTTCAAATGATTTCTAGGAGACACCTCGCCCTTCCTAATCTTTAGTCTTGCACTGACTCTTAGTCCTGTATAATAGATTAGTAGTACGTGTGTGTCTATAACGCGTTTTCTCCCCAGCGTTTTTGATTTATAGTTGATATAAAACATGTAAGTTTCAGGCACACAATGTGTTGATTTGATACACTTGTTATCTCTATGGCGACCTGTCTCTGAAAGACTGAAGCCGGTCTGAAGACAGTGCACCCCACAGAGCCCGCGGGTCTCGGTGACCTGCTCCGTCGGATGCCAGCTCGCTGGGCACCCTGCCCTGAGGCTGGTGAGAACTGGGCTTTGGGGACTCCGGCTGACCACGCAGGGATTCCTTTGGGCTCCGCTGGGTCTGCAGAGTGGCCTGTCCCTGGGAGTGGCCAGAGTCTGCAGCTACAGTGAGGGAGCAGGATGATTGGGAGGATGGCTGATGTTATAGAAACTGGGTCCGAGCCATCACAGAAAGTTAGAAAATGTCCTCATCCCTTTATATCTTGTGCCACGCAGGCCTCGCTTTTGCTGCAAAAGGCTGTCAGCTTCAGGCTGATTTGCAGAAAGATTGATTGTAATGATGGGAATTTCAACTCAGGTGGGAACCAGAAGAGGGGTTCAGGGATGCCTGCGTGGTGGGTCTCCGCTGAGTTTAGTTCATTAGCAGCTTTCCTCTGAGAGAGCCCACTTGGCACAGGGGATTCTGCTTTGAGAGCTGGCTTTCCCGAGTGCCTTGTCGCAGGGCACAAAATTTCAGCCCCTCATTCACTATTACAACAAAAGAAGGCTCTTCTGTGCCCTGCGGGGCTCTTGACTTTCTGTGTCTTCTCCTCCTAGTGCCTGACAGCTCCTCCTTGCTTTATTTTCAGAATGTCCCTTTGATGGGTAGACCTCTATCTCCCTTCCTGTCATTGTCCTCTGTCCCCCAATTTCCCCTCCCCCTCCCACCCTGCAGTGCTGCACATTTTAAAGCAACTTCACAATCTGACTTCAAAGTGCCCCTCCTTTTGCTTTAAATGCTGTCTTCTTCACCCCACCAGCCCGCAACAGAGCACAAACCACCGATGTTCCTCATTCATCTTCACCTTTTCCTTAGTCGCGCCAGCTCACCTTGGTCGAGCAGCCACTCTATTTCCGGCACATGCATTTAATTAGCTTAATTCCGTGGTGGAACCCCCACTCTCCCAGACCCACGTGGCCCAGGAACTACGGCAGAGGGAACCAAAGCCTGGGGTGTTTCACTTGCTCAAACACCTCTACAAAGATGTCACAGTTAATCCCCAGTCAGCTGTTTTTATTATTAGCCCCATTAATTATTTTTATTGAGGTGAAATTCATACAATATAAAATTAAGCATTTGAAAGTGTACATTTCAGCGGCATTTAGTACATTCACGATGTTGTACAACCACCACCTCGATCTAGTTCCAGGACATTTTCATCGCTCCCCAAAGAAAACCCGTCCTTGTTAAGTAGTTATTCCCTGTCCCTCCCGCCCCCAGCCCCTGGCAGTCATCAACTGCTGTGTCTCTATGGATGGATCTGGTCTCGATATGTCATACAAATCTGTGGCCTTGTGTGTCTGGCTTCCTTCACTTAACATAATGTTTTCAAGGCCCAGCCATGTTGCAGCATGTTATCAATACTTCATTCCTTTGTATGGCAGAGTAGTATTTCATTGTATGGATAAGCCACACGTTGTTTATCCATTCATCCACTGATGGACACTTGGTCGCTTCTACCTTGTGGCTATCATGAGTAGTGCTGCTGTGAGCATTCTCGTACGAGAACCTGTTTTCAACTCTTTCGGATATATATCTAGGAGTGAAATATCTGGGTCCTATAATAATTCTCTGTTTAATTTTTTGAGGAACTTAGCACCATTTTAAAAGCGAGGCATCTGAGCCCCAAGGAAAGTATGAATTGCTAGTCCAGGTCACATGACTAGTCAGTGACAGAACCAGCATTAGACCTAGGAGCTGCTATTGCTGTCAATGGAAGGATCTGGACTGCGGGCAACAGCATTCATTCCTTCATCAAATACTATCCACTGAGGGCCAGAGCTATCCCTGTGGCAGATTTAACAGTAACCCTCAGAAAGGGGCTTCCCCATGCCGGAAGCTTCTGGAGAAAACAAAACAAGTGGAATATTTAGAATCCTCAGTCAACGGGAGGCGCTCCCACGTGAACTCCATTAAGCCAGCAACCTATAGGAGCAGTGATGGTCTCTGGGCCCAGCCGATTTCAGGGTCAGTGTGGGGGGTCGTGATGGATCCTCCAAGAGACAGAAAAGGTCCACTCTCCCCCTTTCTAATTGTCTTTCACTGTCTGTATTTCTTGATTGACCCTCGAGGGCAAAAGCAGATTTGGTTCTGAAGTTCTGATTGGACCGGGGAGTCTGTTAAAGTCACTGTCCGAAGAGAATCTGTAGATGGCACTGCACGCTGAAAGGGTTAAATGCCGTGGCCAGGACGAGAGCGGTGGCCTGCCTGTTTCGGCTCTCACCCGAGGGGGGCTCATAGGGGTGGGAGATGGGGGAGGGACAGGGACTTCAGCGCTGGAACCTCATTTTCCAGGGGTTTGAAGGGAAATTTTTACTATTTACAGGCAAATGCGCATGTCTACCCTCGACTTTTCCCGGCTCACTGGAGCGTTTTCCGTGTAGAAAGGTGACAAAGGCTTTAGCCAGCTGGTTTCGAAAACAGACATGGGCTCCTCCCGGCCCCCACCCGCCCGCGACTCCCCCCCTGCCTGGCCCCGCTGACCTGATTACTCAGAACCCTGCGAAGCCCACTCGGGAGGGCTCCCTGGCTAATCTAATCTGCGTCCCCACGCAGGGACAAACTGCCCCGCTCGGCCAATGGGACGCAGCACTGCGAGCTCGGCCGGGCGCTGGAAAATTCCATTCGCCGGGCGGCGGCGGCGGCGGCGGCCCCTGGCGGCGTCGCGGGCTCCGCGATCCGCAACCCCCCGCCGCCGGGCGGGGTCGCTCGCGGAGCCCATGGAGACCGCTGGGTTTCTGGGCGCTGCTGCGCGAGTCCTCGTTCGAGAACTGTCCCCCCGCCCTCCGTTCTCCCCCCCCTCTCTGCGCCAAAAGCTTTCCGCAAATCAAAGAAAAGCTGGCGACCTTGTATCATGGCGGGAGGGGGCACCTATGGTGGCATTTCCCTCCCTTGTGACTTCACTGTGTGCGTTATAACCCCCCGCCTCGCCCACTCGTGCTTTTGTCTGGGATTGTCCCCCAAGTTCCTCTGCTACTGGTTTTGCAACTCGGTACGGGTTGCTAGAATGAATGAACGGACATCTTTCTAGATCCATCCACCTCGGAACTCCCCGGCCCCTGTCGAAATGGCCGGTGGGTCCTAAAGAGCGAAGGGTTAGACGCTAGCAGAGGTGTGTGTACCACCCAGGTGCGGAGGAAGACCCGGGCCAGGAACCATCCCCGACGCTGCAGGATCAGTGCCTCAATCCACAGGCTCACAGAAAATTCCAGGGCCACAAAGGAGGGACTGTTTGCTCCGTGCGCCAGTGCGGGGGAGGAAGGGACGCGGGTCGGAGATGGGAGAAGCGTCGGAGCCAGCCAGACAGGAGGGGGAGGCGCCGCGGAGCCTGCGTTCCAGCCCGAGTGAGGCCGCTCGGCAGGCGCTGCGTTTCCAGATCCCTAGCTGTCCGAACGTCACGTGAATTAGTGCAACACATCCCCGTTACCTCTGCGGATCCAGACCCGTTCCGATGGGAAGGGACCCAGTGAACACAGTCCAAAAAGGGGAGTACAACCTTGCCCAGAGGGTGTCTGCCAAGAGACAATCACAATGGCTGCTTCTGGGATTGGAGCGGCGAGGGGAAAGACAAGGGAAGGGGAAGATGGAGGGTTTTCCTTTGAAAGGAGAGTAGGAGGCGTCAGGAAGAGCCCCCGGAACTGACAGGGAGGAAGGGGCCATCCCCAGCCCAGAAGCCTGCGCTAAATGAACCCAGCTGAGTGGAGGGAGACAGGAAACCACGGTGCCTCAGTTTTGCTAGTGATGAGCTGGAGGTCCCAGAAAATCTCCTCAATTCTCAGTTTTAGGAAAATCTCCTAACTTTTCTGAGTCTTGGTTTTCACCTCTGTACAAAAATCTCAATAGTAACAACTCCCGAGACTAAAATAAAATGAAATTGTCTGTGAAACTGTAAGGTAATACATGAAAGGGTTTCTTACCCACATGCCTAAACAATACATAATCTGTCTTTTTAGTTGAATTAACTTTGATGAAGAGCCACAGCTCCATTAATTAATCAATGTATATATCAATGTATTTGGTAAATATGTACTGAGCACCTATTATGTGCCAGGCACTTTATAGGCCTGGGGACACAGCACGGAAGCAAACACCCAATGCCTACACTTGGGAAGCTCCCATTGTCGAGGAGACAGGTGATACAGTAACACGGCAGAGTATTTTAGGTGGTGATAATTGATAGGGAGAAAAGGAAAGCAGGAAAGGGAGAGGGGCATGTAAGGTGGGGATAATTTTTGAACAGGGTAAAGAGGAAAGACCTGACAAGGAGGTAAGGGGGTGAACCCTCATGGATTTCTGGGGGAAGAATATTCTAGGTGGGAGGTGCCACCAAGTGCCAGAGGCCTGAGATAGCACTGTGCCCCTCCCTATTGGAGGAACAGGCAGGGTCCCTGGGGGATAGCGAGTAATGGGGATGAGGTTAAAGTCTGGGTGGTGAGGTGGTGGGGCAGGTGGCAGGCAGGGCTGCTGGCTGTGAGGATTGGCTTTTACCCTGGCATTGGATGGCACGGCTGAGGACCCACCGTAGGTCTCAGCTGACTAATACAACTCTGTGTCTAGCTGGGACACTGGCAATCAGCAGGCGTTTCCTGAAGGGCGTGCTGCATGTTTGAGGGTGGACTGGGGGCTCTGGAGAACACAAGAAAATATAACACAGACCCACGCTTCCCACCGTCTTGTCTGGAATACAATTTATTGCAAAAAGGGACCAATACAACACAGTCTCTAGCACTTGCTAAATTGTGCAGAGGAGGCCTGCATGGAGGAGGAAACTGGGGGCTCCGGGAAGCCCAGGGCCACCCTGTGATCGTTCCTGATTGTAGCAGGTGCTCGGTGATCTCTTGTAACTGAGGGAGTGCCTCAAGTTCAGAAGCAGAGCTTTGTGGCTAAGTCTCCTCCTCTTCTGGTTGGGGTGGCCTGCAGCCCTTGGCCACCACTCCCCCAGGGACAGTGTTGCCAGGGCAGCCGTAAAAGTCCTCCAACCACTAGGTGATAAAAGGCCTCATGTAGCAGTCATTGACCATGCTGGTCAATAGATGGAATGTTTCTTCTGGTGACAAATGGAATCAGGCGTCTGGGCCTCCGCCTCCATGTCAGTCCAGGGTCCTCAGGTGGGGCCTGGGGGCAGCTACATTCTGCTGATGGGCCAGTCTCCTTTCCTGGTCTCTGACCCTCCTTGCTTTTGTGATCCTGTCTGAGGCCTCTCACCAGGCGAGAAGGATGATCGGGGATAGAGAAATGTGATGAAGTCAGTTCAGAAAATCCCACAATGCCTTGCTACTCAAAGCCCTGTGCAGAACTGGCCAGCTGGCCCAAGTAGCGATGGCCCCTCAGAGGCTGTCCAGGCGCCTGCCTCCTTACCTGGGGACCGGGGACTCTATTCTGCAGTCCCAGGACTCATCACTGCAGAGTCTTCCCCTTTCTGGGCTTCCAGCTCTAGAACTCACTCCTGATCGCCCCGGACAGGTCTGAACAAGTCCTGTAACCTTCAGGGACTCAGCTAAATCCACCCCAGGCTCAGAAACCAAGACAACCAAGGTGCTCTTTCCTCCACTCAGTGGGAGCGAGAGGGAGACAGAGGGAGACAGAGGGGGAGAGAGGGCCATTGTCCTATACTTTCTGCTCATAGCCGAATGTTTTATTTTTTCAGTGTTTGGAGTAAGTTAATAAATCATATGGCTCAGGAAGGCAACAATTATGAAACATTACATAGTGGAACGTGTCCTTTCCCATCTGCTCAGTACTTCTCCTCCCAAAAGATAGCTGCCATTATTAATTTGTTGTTTATCTTTCTAGAGATTTTTTTTTTTGCACACACAAGCAAATTGAGTCTGTATCTGTGTTCCCCACTCCCAACTCTATCTCTGCTTGCTTGGTCGTAATCACACAGCGTTCTATTCCTGTGGTTTTCAGTTAACGGTGTATCTAAGAGACCTTTCTATCATGGTACATAATGCATGTCATCATTCTTCTACTTACTATACAGAATGTCCCTTCACAGTCCCCTACAGGTGGACACTGACGTTGTTTGCAATCTTTTGCTTTCAGTCAGCGTTGCCATGGCTAACTGGAATTCTTCATGTAGCGCATGATTCTGTTTATGCAGGAAGTAAATCCCTAGAAGTGGAAGGGCTCAGTCAAAGGGTTCATTATCTCTCACATGGACAGACGAGGCTAAACTACCCTCTGCAGGGGGGTCAGCCCCTGGTGCTCCCAGGATGGAGGGGAGAGAGCACCTGTGCCCCCAGGGCTCACCCGACAGAGTTTGTTTTCAAACATTTGCCTTTTCTGATATATTTTTTTAAAAAATTGGCATGGTTTTAATTTGTATATTGCTAATTGTGTGATTGACACTGAGCATATCTTCATATAGTTAAGAACCAAGTATATTTCTTATAAGCTGTTTACATCCATGTTCATTTTGTTATTGGTCTTGGGTCTTTGGTCTCATTGATTTCCCAGAGTTTATATATTGGGGAAAAGGACCCTTTGTTTGTGATATGAGTTATACATACTTCTTATTTTGTCATTTACTTATTGGCTTTGCTTTGGGTGTTCACAGATTTTTGTTTGGTTTCAGTCATGGAAAAGTGTTTGATTTTCATGTAGTTGAAATGGGCAATTATTTATTTTGTGGTTTCTTGATTCTGAGTTGTGGCTAGCAAGGCCTTCCTCATCTCCTGTTTTTGTTTTAGCATCTTTATGGTTTTTTTCTTTTCATATTTAAATTTTTGACACCGTTAGGATTTATTCTACTATAGATGAGAAGTCTATATACAAAATGTTATCACCACCATTTATTGAATAGTTCATTTTCCCCCTTTATCTTAAACAAAATTTCCACAAGTATTTGGGTATTTTCAGGATTTTCACTTCTGTGCCATGTCAGTCTGCTAAATCATATTACATTATTGCAATGTTTTAATTATTCAAGATTAATATTTATATGGTATAGGTATTCCTTCTCATTTATTTTCTTTGTCCCAATTACTTGAGTTATTATTATTTATTTTTCCATGTGAAAGTCAGAATTACCTTGTACAGATAAATTTCTTTTTGTGTTTTTATTGGAATAATATTTATAAATGAACATTTGTAAGTTAAGGGAAATTGACATAAGGCTAAGTTTTTCTATCTAGGAATATGCTATATCTTTTAATTTATTCAAGTCTCTTTCTTTTTTATGTTCTCTTATGAGTGTTTAAAAGATATAGGTTTTGCAATATCTTTTAAAGCTTATTTTAATTGTTTTATCTTTTTTATTGTAAACAAGGTATCCATTATATTTGTTTGTATAAACAAAAGCTATTGATTTTTTAATATTAATTTTACATAACCTACTGTAGTCTCTTATTGTTTGTAGTAGTTTTTACTCATTTCTCTTGGGGTTTTGAGGTATAAAACAAATCACCTGCAAACCATGACACGTTTACCTCTTTTTGTTCAATTTTTATGTCTCCAATTCTGTTCCTCTTCTAATTGTGTTGGCTGTACTTCTAGTACAAAATTAAATAATAGTGTGATTGTGGGAAAATATTTGTCTTATCCTGACTTAAGGGTAAAAGCTTCTAGTATTTCTTGATGAAGTATGCTTTTGTTTTTGATGTTGAGATACATACTTTAAAGATGTCTATCTATTTTTGTGTTATTGGCTTTGAAAAATCAGGAATGAATTGTCACATTCTGTCAAATTCTGTTTGAATATGATTTTTTCCTTGGAATTCCTAATACTAAATCATCTTTGCTTTCCTGGAATGAGCTACATTTGGTTATAGTGTAAATTATTATTTTTCACCTGCTGATGAATTCTAATTGGTTAATATATTTATTAACATTTTTATTGATAGTAAAGGTGTACAAAACTTAAGTATACACAAAGTGCTCAAATCTAAAGTGCAAAGCAGATGAATTTATACATGTACATATGTATGTGTGTGTATATTAATATGCATACAAGGGTTGTACAGAAAAAAATCCAATCGTAAATGCCTCTATTTTTCATATTACATGGCTAGATACTTTCTAGACAGTCCATACACACACACACACACACACACACACACACACTATATACCTAAGAATCTACACACAAATAATATAATTAAAAATCTAGTAGATGAGAAAAATGGAATAGAAAAATATATGATTAATTCTGAGAAAGGCAGAAAATGAAGAACAAAGGAAGAGAGCAGATGGAACAAACAGAAAATAGGGAGCAACATGGTAGGATTTAATGCAACTATATCAGTAATCACTTGAAATATAAATACAAAACACTGATTAAGCGAATGTAGCCAGACTAAGTAAAAATAATTGAGACTCAAGTGTACACTGTTTACAGTGAGCACATATTAAATATAAGGACAAAGTTAGGATGAAAGTAAAAGGAAGAGAAAAGTTAAATCATGCAATACTAGCAAAAGTAAATTTGCTTGGCTATCCTAGTATCAAACTACATGTTAAGACAAGAAATATTGCTAGAGAGAAAGGAGATGTTTTGTTACGATAACAGGGTCAATTCAACAAGAAAACCCAAGAATCTGAGATTTGCATATACCTAATAACATTTTTTCAAAGTATAAATGAACAGAATTAAAGGAAGAAATAAATCAACAGTCATAGCTGAGAATTAATCATGTATTTTCTTACTCTATTAGCTTTTTTAAGTATACTCTGTGTGATTGGCCTAATGATTTCATTAGGAATCCCTAAGACCTTCGACCTGAGATTGATATTTTTTACCTCTTAAATCCATTTACTCCATTGTGCACTTTGGGATATTGTGGTATAATTTTACCTTTGCATATATTATAAAGTTCAGAAGACATTATTATTATTTGAGCTTCAAATGGAAAACATTTTTTTCTCTTTTCCTACATATTTATTCTTTCCAGTGCAATTTGTTTCTTCCTGGAGTTCTGTGCTTCTGTCTGGGAAGATTTTCCTTTACTTGAAAACATGTCATTTGGTATTTCATGTAGTGCTTCTCCACAGGGGATGAATTAGTTCAGGTTTTTTTATTTTTCCTGAACAAATTTTTTTGGCTTCATATCTGAAGGACCTTTTGATGGATGTAGAATTCTAGTTTTATTTTTCTTTCAGTATTTTAAATAGGTCATTCCACTGTCTTGTGGCTTTCACAGTTTCTGTTGAAAAAGTCACTGACCAGTTTTACTGTTGCTCCTTTGAAGGTTATGTGCATTTTTTTCCCTAGATGCCTTTAAGATTTTCTCTTTGACTTTGATCTTCAACTGTTTAACTTAAGTGTGTCTTGATATCTTGATGCGTTTTCCTTTTTATTTATCTTCCTTGTGGTTCATGGGGACTCTGGATCAATGAGTTATTGTCTTTCATCAGTATTAAACAATTCTTGGCCATTATCTCTTCAAATATTGCTTCTGCCCTTACCTCATTATCTTTTCTATCTTGACTCCAATTATACATATACTTGATCTTTGACTGTGTCTCTTGTGTTACTTATGCTTTTTTCTGTTCTTTCCATTCATTTTTCTCTCTGTGCTTTGTATTGGATATTTTTATGGGTCTATTTTTGAGTTTTTACCAGTCCTGTCTTCTGCTCTGTAAAGTCTTCTTTCAAACACAAGTTCTTAATTTCAGCTGTTGAGCTTTCAGTTGCAGAATGTCTGCTTGATTATCTTTATGGAACCTAATTAGTTTCTTTAACACATTTTCATATTTCTTTAGACTCATAGAAACTCCAGATGATTTCTTCCACCAGGGAAGGCTGCCTTTTCCTTCTGTTAGGCAGATTCAGTGAACAGCTGATTGCTTGCTTCAGTCTAATCAAGGGACTGAGTTGGGTTGGGAGCTTGATTCTAGTACAGTAAGATGCATCTACCTCTGGCTTGCCCTGAAGGAGGGTTTGAGCTAAGCAGCCATGCCAAGCAAGCTAAAGTTCGGTGAATGTCTTGAGGGCAAGACTGGTCATGTGTTTTGTAGGTCTCTCAGTCTGGTGGGACTTTGTTTTCTAAGAACCTACAAGACTCAGAATATTTCACTCTGCCTTTCTAGCCCACCCACCCCAGAACTTAGCAAATGTCTCATGGGGAAAATTAGCCCTGTATTTAAGGCTCTTTTAATTCCAATCCATTGCACTCACCAGAGTATCTGTTGGTTTCTCTTCCCACGTAGAGTCCCACTATTTGAGTCAAGCTGACATTAGCTCACATCCGGCTTGTCAGGTCACCTAAGATGGGTGCTTTTTCTTGTGGAATTAAACAAAAAAGCAAATGCTTGTTCCCATGGTTCTCCACTGTCTTTAAGATACAATTATTTCATATTTATTCAGTTGTTGTTATTGTTGACAGGGAGAGCATTGATCTTTCTGACCTATTGTATTCTACATGGAAGCCCAGGTACCCTGTTTGTCAATGTTTTATTTAGTTTTTGTTGTGGTTTGTTTATCGCTTCCATATCTGTAAGTGAAATTAATAGTTTTGTTGTGTGCAGTCCTTGTCAGGTTTTTATGTTATGCTCATTTCATTAAAAACATTAAAAATTTTTTCTCTTAAAAATGCTCTGGCACACTTTAAACACCATTCGATGGTATTTAATGTACTTTGATGACATGCTGGTCTTGAGCTTGGTCTGGAAAGGTGGCAGGTAAGAGTTTTTGGAGAAATTTCTTTGCCCCTCTGCAGGTATCAGTTTATTAGATTTTCTATCTCTTCTGGAATCAGTTTTATGTGTTCTATGACAGCACTGTTCAATATAAATATAATACAAATCACATGCATCATTTAAGTGATCTTGTGGCCACTTAAGGAAAAAGTAAAAAAAGCAGTTAAAATTATTTGAAATAATATTTAATTCAATCAACTACATCTAATATATTACCATTATCAATATTATCAACACGGATCAATTAAAAATGATGAAATATTTGTTTTCTGCTTTATAAGTCTTCAGAATCCAGTGTGCATTTTACACTTACAATACATCTCAGTTTAGCTACAATTTCTACATGTGGCAACTAGCTACTGTGTCGGAGAGTTCCATTCTAGAGCATTGTCCTTCTCATCCATGTTTTCAAATACTTAAAAATTTATTTTTATAACACTGGGTAAACCACTTTTATGTGATTTAATCTCCATGATTTCTCTGGTTGTTTGGATTCATTTATCAATAAATTCACTTTATACATATGCTCTTTCTTCCTTCCTCTTGATTTTATTAGTCGTAAGTTTATATATTTTATTGTTCTTTTGTTGTTCAAATAAACAGCTTTTTACATTTATTCGTTAGTTGTGTAGTGTCCTGTTTTATAATCATTATATTGTAACTTTATTTATTCCTGCAGCTATCCCATCCTTCAGTTTGTTTTCTAATTTCTTTCTTATGTTGCTTGCTTCATTTATTTTGATCTTTCCTGTTTCTTAATAAAAGTACATCAAGCTATGCGTTTTCACCCCGCACTGCTCCAGCTGTACCGCCGTGTGTGCTGACGGGAGTAGCATCTCATCGCCCCTTTCTGTTATCCTGTGATCTCCGTTTCTGTTTTCACTTTGACTCAGCAGTTGTGTGAAAGGAGGTTACATTTTTTTTCTAGCTGGTAGAGACTTTTTGTTTTTGGATTTTTGACATTAATTTTTACATTGTCATTCAAGAATGTTTTCAGTTCTGTTTTCTGTTTTTTGGAAAATTTGAGGTTTGTTCTGTGGTCACATGAAAAGAAGATGTTTTCTATTTTTCTTATTTATCACGTAATTTGGTTCTCCTTCAGGCTTGTTCATTTTTTTCCCCACTTGCCCTGTAAAGTTTGAAGGGTTGTTTTTCTCTTTGTCTTGGTGTTCTGTAGTTTCACTATGATGTAGCGAGGTATGAATTTATTTTTAATTATCCTTCTCAGATTTGAGCCTACCTTTTAATCGAGCGTTCTTATCTTACTTCAATATTGAAGAATTCTTAGGCATTACCTCTTTGAATACTCATATTGCCCAGATTTTCAAGTATTGAACATTTGATTATTCTTTCTTTTCTGTTTTGGAGTTCCTCTTAGATGTATGTTGGTTTTTCCCGCTCAAATGTTTATATTTCTTAACTTCTCTCTCATATTTTCCATCTCTTTATTTTTTGAGCCATGTTGGATAATTTCCTCTCATCTTCAGTTCACGAATACTCTCCTCATCTGTGACAAATACACTATATCAATTGTACTTTCCTATAGGAAGTTCATAATGTTTCCTTTCTCAAACTTCTGTTTGGTTCTTTGGCAATATCCATGTTCTATTTTCATTCTGGTCTTACCGTTTATGTTTCTTCCTTTATATGTTAAATATCTCTTTGATATTGCCCTATTATTTTTGGCTCTTGATATGTAATTTCCCCCATTTATTGCATCTGTGAATGTCCCTCCTGGCCATTCATTTCCTCATGCAGTTTGCTATTTCTGTTTATCTTTAGTGTGGCTCATATTTTTTATATGCGGGCGGGCTGATAACTTTTGCCTCCACTGTAATATCTTTTGTTTCATTAAACATATCTGGATATAACTGGTTCTGTGTAGTCATCTGGTGTCTCCCCTTCATCATTCTTGACCTTGTCCATACAGATGCTTCCATTTTTCACCAGTGCACGTCGAAATGGAAGAGTGTTCAGACATTTGGTTCAGTCTGCTGTAACTGAATCCTTAAGGGTGGGCAGAGCTCCCCCAATTGGAATTCACAGAGGGACGCAAGCCGGCCCCGGGCTCGGTGTGCTGGTGTGGGGACAGCGAGACGCTGGGTGGGGCGGTTCATGCGTGACGAAGAGGCCACGTCTGCAGTTTCAAAACCCAAACACGGATTGTTTTAAGGACGGATTTCAGAAACGAGTGCAGCGCCGGCGAAAGTGTACTGAAGTGTGGTGATTTTGTAGAAAAGTAATGATGCAGCTTTGAAAATAAAGGATGTAGGTGTGATTCCTTTTTTATTTCATTAAAATATCTTTTCCCTTTCATATTCTATTTAAGAGGCGGCGAAATCTATCAGTCCACCCGCGTAGACCCCGGATCCCTGGGCTTGGGGACCACCTCTACAGAAGAGGGGTTCCCCCTTCTACCAAGGTCCTCACGTCCTGTCCTTAGTGTTGAACTACTCCTTACAGTGACATGGTGGCCTGGGACCCCTGTGGCAGGCAGGTGGTGTAAATTTACCCCCATTAACAGGGCTGGCCTGGGCTGCTCATTTTTAGTATTTTTCTTTTTCTTCCCCGAAGTCCATGAAAAAGACAAGCTTCCTTGTCACTGCTCAGGCTGCTGAGTGAGCTGTTTCTAATCCTTGCTTCTTACTTCAGTCTGGAGCAGTGTTTTGCCGGTTGCAGTTCAGTGTTTAGATCGGTTCTTGCTCCCCGAGCAGGAGTCAGGGCCCCAGGTGAGCCTTGCACCTGCAGCTCCCCGCCTTTATCGAGTCCCTGCTCTCCACACGTCCCTCGTCTGCACTCCCCATCTTTGCTTTCACTTTTCTTGCCTTAGAAGGCTGTGAAAGCCCTTCTTCGTACATGGATTTTATCTCCAATGTTTATTCATTTAAAGTAGCAGTGAGGGATTTAGCAATGTAGTGACCAGATTTCCACAAATAAGACTTGGAAGAGAAAACTATTTTTCACAATAAGTAAAAGAAGATCCTATTGTAGTACAAGTCAAAATTTGCCTGAATTTTTAAGACAGTCTGGACACTAAAAAATATTTTGTTTGACGCAGAGGTTCGGGCCAATTTTCTTCATCCCCGGAGGTTACATGTTTATTCTGTTTTGTCGTTGAGGGTACTTCTGTGGAAAAGTTTGAGAAGCACTGCCCCGAGATGACCTTGACTGTTAAAATGGAAATCGCTCTGTGGGCCAGTCCCTGACGCTCCGGAGCTTGAGAACACTTGCCTGGCTCAGTGGTCTGCATCCATTGTTTTGCCTAGGCCTGCCCTAAAATGCCAGGAAGCTGAGCTTTAAAAGTCATTATTACTCAGGACAAAGAGTCGCAGCAGTCCAAAGGGCTGTAGAGTGGACGGAGAGCCCCAGCCAGTCACCCTTTTCTCTCCTTGCTATTTCTGTAAGTCCCTGGTGCTTACAGCTTCTCGTGGACCTTTCCAGAAATGTCATACGTGCAAGTACAGATTTTTCTTTCTTTCTTTCTTTTTTTTTTTTTTTTTTTTTTTTTTAACACAAATGGGATCATTGTATGCTTGTTCTGCAGGTTAAAAATTTAACATTTTGGATGTATTCTTCTATCAACACCTGTAATTTTACCTCATGTTTTCGGTAGTGGATTCCCATACACTAACAATCCTTTCATAGGCATTGATTTTATTTCCTATATTTTTGCTATTTCCAACAACACTTTAGGAAGTGTGTTGTGTGGATCTGTAAGGGAAATGTTGGGCCAAAGCTTTGTGTATTGAAATCTTGGATGGACAGGGTCGGCCTGCTGTCCCTAATCTCAGCAGCAGTGCATGTTGTCACCAACCGTGGGAGAACCACCCAGTGGGCAGGACTTTAAGGACCCCCCAGATGTATCTCCTTTGCTTGGTACCCCAAGGGTGTGCACGGATGTCACCAGCTGACATCTGGTCAAGGACACGTATCTGGTTATGGGTATCAAGCTCAGATTCTGACGGCTCTGGAAGAATGTGATTGCTTGAATGGCTTTTAAGGTTCCAGGTAGAGTCTGGACATGGGTCAGAGGCTGGGAGGGCAGAGTAAAGACCAGTGGAGGAAAAATACCTATACATTGATCCCTTTATTAATTGTATTTATTTTTTGATAAGTAAGTAATATATTTTCCATGTAAAAAAATAGTGAAACATATGCACACAGACACAAAGGAGTTAATGAAACTACTAAGGTGTGGATAATTAAGTGATGGCAATTATTTGAATAGTTAAATTATTTAATTATAATTTAGTAATGCTAAGTATTTAAACAATTATTTAATGTATTAAATTATTAAATAAAACTACTTCATGTGGACGGAATTGACACACGAAGCAATTAACAAAAATAATTCCAGCATGGAGACAAACTATATTTGGGCGTATGGACCTCTACTCTTAAAAACTAGTTGTAAATACTTTGAATCTCTCTCCTGTTTATACTGTGGGCACAGAAAGTTTGAAAGTAAAGATAAGGCCAAGTTATACCTTCCAAATTAATTAATAAAAATTTACAATGACGTGAATGATTTACAACTCTCTCTGTTAACATAACATCGCCCCTCTGATGAATTGTTCTTCTGCATTATATTTTGGTTATTGCATATTATGAAACGAATGCCCCACCATCCATATAGCTAATCCAAGTATCATTACATATTTTGGTAATTTCCAACATGTTAATCTCAAAAGCAACACTGTTGAATTTTTTTTTGAGTATACATACTACCTTAGGTACTTCTTAAATTCTTTCCTCAAGATACATTTTTGGATGTGGAATCACCAGTTCAAAGGTTATGTATGTTTTGAAGTCTTTTTGCTCAGTTTCACCAAATTGGCCTGTAGCAAACAAAGTTGCATGAGTTTGTATTGCCTTTAGTGGGGCCTGATAGTACACACACCACCTTTCCTGCCACTGTGTGGGATTTCATCACCATTTTATAGAGCAAAACTCCAACCGAAGAAAGCAGAACAAAAAGAAACAAATGTGTCTCGTTTTAAAATTTTACTTATTACTAGTGAGTGGTGGCATGTTCTTATGTCTTACATGCTGTAAATTTTATATGATTTACATGTGTGTTCACTTTTTAAAAATTGATCTGAGGGAGTCCCTGATTAAGTAAGGGTATTAAACCTTGGTCCTATATGTTGTGAATCATCCTTTCTGAGAATTTCTCAGTAATGTTTTTGAAAGAGAGATTTGACGTAGAGTCAAGTCTCTCTCTCCCATCCCCACCTTGTGAACTGGCTGCAGGCAAGCAGTGATCTTTCAGTGGAGGGTCCTGAAGCCCAGAGACTGAGAAATACTGGTGGAGTGTTGAGGACAGTGGGGTGTCTTTGCCAAAGGTGGTCAGCAGGGTCTGGTCACAGACACTGTCATAGAATCTGGAGGAGATGTGTGCCCCAGGCAAGGTTGGCTTTACTGTTGCTGGAATGCCTCTAAAGCGTCTTGCTAGAGGATCCTCCTCAAATCTGACCACTTATCTAGTGAGTTGGGGGAGAGGTTGTAGTAAACACCCCGCGACATGGACCATATTGTTTCCAGATTCCAAGCGGGCCGCTGCGATACTGATCTTTACCCTTGGCTGCAGGGTCAGCAGGCTGTCTTTGCATCGCTGTGAGATGTCTCCCTGGACCCCTGGGATTTTTCTCCTTGTTCAAAGCCCATCTGTCTTTAGTCAGCAGTACTTGAGTGGCATGGAATGCAAAGCCAGCTGTTTTCTTGGTGGGGGTCATTATTAAAATACCTCGGATTCCTGGAGCCTGCCTTGATACCACAGAGAATGAAGCCCACACCAAAAGCAGAGGGGGAAAGAACCAGGTCCTTGCTGACATCCCTGAATCACTAACTCAACTGGCCCCAGTGCTCCCCGACAGGGAGTTTTTATTATATGAGATGATACGTGCCTTTATTGATTATGCAGGTTCCAGTTGGGGTTTCTAGTATTTGCGGCCAGAGCCTCCCAGTGGATGGAGTAGTTATGAGGCCAAAACCCCAGAAACGCCCACAGCTTCTTACCATGCCCCAGGAGCAATATCTGAAAACACACAGCTGCCTTGTTCTTTTGCAAATCTTCTGAGATGAAATTTCCTTCTCACTCTCCTCTAGTGAGTCCTCCCACCTCTGCTGAGGTTTTCCCTTTCATGCCTCTTGGCTCCTACTCCTCCAGGAAAGTCTAGAAAAACCTCCCACCCTGTGCATGTCTCCCCTTCAGTCTCCTGTTCATGAGGAAGGACGAATCACTGCTCGTCAGTCAGGGCACAGCTTAGAAGTGGGGGGATGCCGACTAGCAGGGGGAGAGGTTTCTGGTTACCAATGGGGGAAACAGCTCACTCGTGGGCAGGAGATTTCCATCCAGAAACGCTTTGGAGAAGACTAGTCGTATTGACCATGTTGGGTTTGCAACATCTTCTTGTCTGGAAGCTTTAACCCAGGGGTGTCCAAGGTTTCGGCTTCCCCAGGCCACACTGGAAGAAGACTTGTCCGGGGCCACGCATAAGACACACTCACACTGACGACAGTCGATGAGCTACAAAGCAGCGCGTGCTTCAGCTTCGTAGCGTGTTCAGACAGTTTGCGAATTCGTGTTGGGCCGCGTTCAAAGCCGTCCTGCGACCGTCCGCCAGGACTCGGTCCCTTTTCTTGTCCGTGCCTTGTCCTCCCTGGAATTGGCCCCATCCTGCAGCTGGTTTCAGGATGGTGGCTTCAGCCCGAGAAACACCATCCCGAGGAATGAGGGAGACTCTCTCCGTGTGGCTCCCTCTCAGGAGTGAGGACATCCCCATCCCTGCCTCGCTGTCCCCCACCAGCAGTTTCGGTTCGTGTCTCGTTTCCGTGCTGCGGGCGTGTCCTGGGGACAGCAGGGATGGAGGGCCCTTCCCAAGGGGTTGCCCTGGGCACACACAGCACCTGGGAGGAGGGTGGCCGTGTGAACAAAACGGGGCTTCTTCTAAGAAGGAGAGTGAGGGCACTAGATCCTGGGATAATCCGGGGTGCCATCCATAAATAGATCTACAGAGTTGCACTGTGTCCTAGAACTTGATCTGCAATATTCCTACCACCCACCTGAACCTCGTGATGTTGTATTATTACCTCATTTTACAGAGGCGTAGCCTGTGCTTAGAGGTTAAGAACTTTTGTAATTATCAAACACCCTTTCTTCTAAAGCCGTGGTAGCAGAGTGGCAAGTGGGCAGCTCAGGGATATCACTTCCCAGGTGGTGGGTGGAGATGAGCCAAGTTCAGTGTGACGTCCTCCCACCTTTCCGCCAGGCCGAGGGCCCCTGTGGTGCAGGCCGTCCCCAGGACGCTCCTTGCCTCGAACTGTAGAAAACCACCGTCAGCAAAGCCAGGAAGGTTTGCAGGTGTCACACGGCATCACCCGGGGAACGGGGTGAAGCACAAACCTTTCTAGATTGACATGTCTCTCTGTGCCCACTCGAACTCACTTAGGCCACCCAACAGAGGATGCCCTGAGGCCTTGGCATGCAATTTAAAGCGAAGAAATGCTTAATCACATCATGCCACTTGAAGCGAGCTGGGCTGGAATGAAAAGCTGCGGAGCGCTGCCCGCAGTGGAAATTCACCGGGTCCAGGCAGACACCGAATACTCCCAGGCTGTTTTGAAATAGATACCGCTGTGTTCCGTAACGCTCTGAGATCCGTTTGCAAATGTTTAAAAAGCTTTTTCCTAATGAGAATTGCTTTAGGCGATCACACACATATGCACACATGCACACGCATGCACCCCTAACCCCAGCTTCCCCCCGAGGCTTAGACTGTGTGCACGGGAAAAGCGGGCCCCACAGTAGGCACCCCAAACGTCTCTTCAAACTGGCTGAGATGCATGGATCCCATTTACCATCTGTTGAGACAGCCCTCGTTTAAAAAAGGTTTATTTATATTTCTCCCCCTCAAAAATGCCACGACTAACTTTCCATTCATTATCAAAATACTCTTTTGCCACTAATTTCCCCTTCTTGGTTAAAATAAACAAAGAAGCACAACCCTGTTGGCATCGCATCTAGGATGCACTCTGCTGAAAGCAAGAGAAAACTTCTCTGAACGGCCTCGAGGAGCCCTCCTGTGAGAATTCCTGTGCATTTCCTCCGTGTCTGGCTATTGCCTTTGTCCCGGAGGGCAAGCTCAGAGGCGAGAGAAGGCGACCTCGAACATGCTGAGGTTGGGCCGGGCTCCCCGCATCCCGAGGGTGTGGAGTTGTGGGACCTGGACTCTGGGACTAGCTACTGCGTGACCGTGAGCAGTCCCTTCACCTCTCTGGGACTCAGTTTCCTCAGCTGTAAAACGAAGTTGAAAGATCTTACGATCTCTAAGCTCCATCCTGCACTGAAACTGTAGGATTTAAATCCACAATGTCTAAATGAAAAAATAGAGGAGGCATCCTTTTTTTAAGTTACATTTATCGGGGTGACATTGGTTAATAACGTTATTTAGGTTTCGCGTGTACAATTCCATAATCCATCACCTGCACATTGCACTGTGTGCTCCCCACCCAAAGTCCAGTCTCCTTCCATCACCGCGTATTTGACCCCCTTTGCGCTCTGTACCCCACCCCACCCCCTTCCCCTCGGGAAACCACCACACTGTTGTCCGTGTCTATGAGGTTGTCCATTTGTTTTGTTTGTTGCTCTCTATTTTATATCAAGGAGGGTATTCTTGACCAAACAAACATCTAACTTTGGGGATTCAGGCAACGCCGTGCAGGACTCTATGTGTGAGCAACGTGTGTCACGTTCAAAAGGCAGAACACGAGAAAAGTCACAAAACCAACTGGTCCAAGGATTTCTTTCCAATAACAAACCGAGCACTTGTCTGGAACCCCCAGAATATAGTCTGCAATTGGAGCAGCAGAAATGGGGTGCAGAAGGCTCTCCTCTGCTGCCCTGAGCCAGGTGGGGGGGGTTCTCATTTTAGGTCCCTTCTGTTCCATGACCAAGTCTGTATGGCTGTCGGGGGGACTCTGGGATATTGGGCCAGGCTGCAGCTGTCCTAGAGAAATGTTGAGAGGCCTGGGCTGGGGATGATTCTCCTGACCAAAGAGGGGAGCAGAGGCCTCAGGAGGGACTCACGTCAGGGTCCAACCTGCAGCCCATGGTCACACGGGGCCCAGGACAACTTCGAATGCGGTCCAGCACAAATTCGTAAACTTTCTTAAAACATTATGAAAATTATGCATGGAACTCTTTTTATTTTTTCCAGCTCATCAGCTATATTGCTAGTGTTACTGTATTTTAGGTGTGACCCAAGACAGTTCTTCTAATGTGGCCCAGGGCAACCAAAAGCCTGGACACTCCTTCTTAAAGTAAATCAACACGAAGCATTGAGTCCTCCCATGACAGATGGGGCAGTTGCTAGACAAGGCACTGAGCAGCTTCCTTCAAGGGTCCTCTGGGCTGATCCCCTGAAGACTGGTTCTACATGGAGGGCATGTGAGGCAGAGAGGGAATATTGTTAGAAAGTGTGACCTCTCCAGGTTGGCCAAAAGGAGACATCACTGTCCCCGCTGGGGAGACACCACTGTCTGGAGCACCCCTGGGGGTGGCAGCAGTAATGTGGCCAAACTTTCTGGAGACCCCTGATATACAAGTAAAGTCCTGCAATGGGATGAGGTCCTGCAGCCACACAGTGAACCCCATCTACACAGGACCCAGGTCCCCTTGGACATTTGGAGATGGGAAGGCACTTCAGGGGGCGGAGGCTTGGAGTTCCATGTTAGTGCCACAGGGGAGCTACCCTAGCTGACACAGATGACTCTGCTGTGCCGTGACAGCCACACCTCCCTCGTGGCTCCCAACTCCATGGTCAGGGGAGGGATGCTTATGCCACTTTCTAGGGAAGTGAGAAAAAAGGGGGTGATAGAGTGCTTTCCTCCACAAATCTCAATTCATTTGATTTAAAAGACTGTTCTCTAGTTTGAGATTGTCTTCTCCAACTTGGATATTTAAAATGCCTTTTATGAAACAATGGCAATAGGTGCTAAGTATTTTTTAAAAATCTTATTTGATAAAATAAAAAGTTGGCAAATCTAGCTGATCCCTGTGGTTGATGGTGCTCGTTTTCTCTCAGTTTTCTTTTCTCCTTCTTCCACACTAAGAGAGGCAAGTGACCACCTAGAAGCAAGCCCACCGTTTCCAGACTGCTTGGAGTTAGGTGTGGCCATTCGTCTGAGTTCTGGCCAGTGGACCTCTGCAGAAGTGATGCATGCAGCTGCTGGGTTGTGTCCTTAGAGGGAAGGGTCTGCCTGCTCCGCGCTGCTTCCTCTCCTCCCAAAGGCTGGAATACACTTGGGCACGGAGATACCCGGGACGATGCAGATGAGGGTAGTCCACTGGGGGTGGCAGAGCCACAAGACAGCGGTCCCTGGGTTCCCCAAATCATGGCCCAGGATGCTTATGTAATGTGACAGATTGATGACCATTGATGTTTTATGTCTTTGCTGTAAAAGGAATCAGCATTTACATGGTATTTACAGGGATGGAAATAAATGAGGTCAGCTAGGAATAGAGAGTAGAGGGAGTGAAGGGGAGGGCCCAGCATGGAATCTGAAAGAACTCCAATGTACAATAGTTTTGTAGAAGAGGGACAACCACTAAGAAGACTGAAGACGGAAAGCCAAAGAAATAGGAAAGAAAAGTGGCAGGAAGGAGCCAATGGGAGAGCCTGTTTCGGGAAGGAGGGTGTGGTCAACCCCTTAGAGTGACAGCGAAAGGTCAAAGAAGAAGAGGCCCTACACGCTGCCATTCTGTTTAAAATGAAAGGAATTGGTGACCTTACCCAGAGCTGTATCGTTGCAGTGGTGGGACGAAAGCCGGGGCTGAGGAGTAGATGGGAGGTGAGGAGTGGGCGTTTTCAGACGTGTGCTCGTGAAGGCAGGAGTAAGAGCAGGAGCTAGAGGGAGAAGGGGAGGCTTAGTTTTTCTTTGGCTTTCCTCTTTTTCTTTCTTTCTTTCTTTCTTTTTTTTTAAAGAGTGCAGAATCTAGGGCATTTGCAAACCGATGGGAAGGCTCCAGAACAGAGAAGATATGGAAGGCATAGGCCAGAGAGAGGGTCAGTGATAGCATAAGGCTCCGGAGAAGACAGGAGGCAAGAGAGGCAGCGCGCATTGGTGAAGACGTCGGTCCCTGAAGGAGGAAGGAGCGCTGGGGACAAACTCAGGGGTGCACGTTTATAGGATGGTGGTGGGAAATTGGTTCTCTTTTGTGACAGAGGGTAAGATCACTTGCTGAGAGTAGAGGAAGGAGAAGTGGTTGCAGACTTGAGGGGTCTGGACAAGGTCTGAAGTATATACGTGTGGAACTGGAGCCAAGCTGACTGGGAACATTAGAGGCTCTGATGGCCAGGCAGCCCTGAGGGTGCAGGCGAGGTGGGTTTGTGCAGTTATGAGATTTGCCTCCAGTAACAACCCTGCAGCTGGTGGCAGGCATGACGATGGATGCTGACATTTATCCAGGACTGGAATTTTGCCAGATGGTTGTGATGTCAGGACAGAGAAGGAAGAGAATGTATAGTATTTGGAATAAAGTCATTAATGAGTAGCCCATGAATTAAAGCACAATAAAAGGGAAGATGAATAGCAGGAAACTAACGGACGAAGATGATCTGAAATGTCATTGGACCAGAGGTCTCAAGGGGATTGAGTGACAGGTACAGTGGGATAATGGAGGTGAGAGAAAAGTTAGGGTAGAAGGCTGTGTTTGCATTTTGAGATTTAGAGGCCAAGAGGCCTTGAGTGCCAGCCAAGTCCAGGGGGTGAGCTTGACAGTGGGGTGCTGAGAAGGAAGAAGGGAGCTGGCCACTAGAGACAGGAGGACAAAGAATTGAGGGGCCAGGGACTTAGCTGGGCCACCCACAAGGATGCTGAAGCAGCAATATGAATGTAGAAGGCCGTGAACCATTGGCTAAATATCGGTTGGATGAGTAGATGTAACAAAGAAAGTCCAGAAATAACCTAGACCAGGGCAAGGAAACAACCTGAATGGCTTTAGACTCAATTCAGCAGGTAATTTGCAAAACTGTGAAAGAGGAATGTTCTGGAAGTGACAGTATGGAGCAAAGAAGACATGAGCCCAACTCTTAGCCCCAAGGTCAAGATTAAACAGTTTGCATTCGAGAGACCTGCAACAGAAACAGTATCTCTGGGTCAGCCAGCTCAGTTGCCTTAGCCTGTCCTGGGAAGCTTTTAGAATGTGGATTCCAGGGTCCCCCTCAGGCTAATTAAATAGGAATGCTTAGGGAAAGTTGCTCAGGGCCCTGTGCTCAGAAGGGTCCTATGCTTGGTTTAATGCTCTGCTGTTTCATCTTGAAATGCTTAATACTTTTGAACAAGGGGCCCTGCAAGTTCATTTTGCACCAGGCCTCACCAATTACGGTAGCCAGCCCTGTCTGCAGTGGTAACTTTTTACACATCTCTGTGTGACCAGGACTGGGAATCCTTACGTTAAGCCAAGAGTTGGAGGGGACACATGAAGAAATGGCTGAGGGTAGAGCCATCACGGAGCAGGAGTTTAGAGGGAGAGAGGGAGGGAGGGAGGAGTGGTGGATTAAATCGGAAAAAGATGGCGGAGGGTGCGATGGGAAGGGTGAGGCCACAGACACTTCTGCTCTGGGTTTACGTTCCGTACCTTGGAGAAGGATGAGTGCTTGGGCCTAACAGAACTCTGCCTGGAAGGGAGGTGCAGCGCTGGGTGTGGAGCTGGAGAGCCCGGCTGTCTTCTGGGAGTGCGTGGGCGATAAAGGAGAGAAGAACAGGGCCTGAGGAAGGGGTGGGGATAAGTGTGAACAAGCTGAGCACATCGCTCTGGGCTGGGACACTGTGTGACTGGGCTGGGTATTGGGCTGGAGTGTGTGGGAGGGTCTCCAGGGCACCTCCGAACTGAGACACACATGACGCTTTGGCTGGAGGTTTAGAATTGGGTGCCGCCATCATGTAGATGGAACATGGCGCCATGCCAGTCTCAAGTTCTGAGCCCTCGGAACGCTCGGGGAAACTTACCAGGGACATGGCACGTCCATGAGAATCTTGTTTTCCCCTGGGAGTCCAAGAGGAAGTGAGCAGAGCAAAGTAAACCAAGACAGCACGCTGGGAAGAGGGTCCCCAGAGAAATGAGCCGCAAACACAGGCGCCACGAGGTCACTTGTCAATGAAATGTTGGTTGTTTTTCTAAACAAGGAGAGATAAGACGTGGTGAAATCTTCCCTCAGCTCCAGCCCTTTAGCGTAAATATTTTTTCAAAGTCAACCCAAGCCAAGGGTGGGCCTGGAGGGGAAGCCAGGTACACAAGTCCTGTTGTTCCACTTGTTCTCCGTGTGTGTGTGTGTGTGTGTGTGTGTGTGTGTATGTATGCACGCCCATGCATGTGTGTCCAAATTTTCCCTTTTTTATAAGAACACCAATCATATTGGATTAGAATCTACCCTAATGACCTTTTGAGTTGATCAACTCTGTAAAAAGTCTGTCTACAAATAAGGTCACATTATGAGGTGCTGAGGTTAGGCTTCTAATGCACTTTTATTTGAGGGGGCAAACCCCCAAATAATCAACAATGCTCATATATTCTTACTTTTTAGATAAAAATTAATAGAAACAGAAGTTCTAATGGCTGCTCATGGCATTCCAGTGGGCGATGGGGTGTATGTCCTTTGGTTTGGAGACCACTGCCTCATTAGTTCTGTCCCTCCTCCTCTTTCCGCCACAAACAATTCCCCCCTCCCCCCAGTTCTCACTGGAGCTGGGAGGGTGTGGGTGTGGAGAAGACAAGGCCTTCAGCTTCTCCACTTGGAGTTTAAGGAAGGACTTCCGGTATCGAGATGGCCGAGTAAGCCACCAGCAAGCCTCCTCTCCTTTGTTCCAAACCTCAGAAATAACAGGAAAGACATAGTTTTAAGCGAAGGCATGACTGCACTCAAAAATGAGAAAGGGAAAAGCAGTTGGGTGGTTCTTCAAAAAGTTAAGCATAGAATTACCACATGACCATGCCACTCCTAGGTGTATACACAAAAGAATCAAAACCGTATTCAAACAAAAATGTGTATGTGAATGACCATAGCAGCACGATTCACAAGAGCCTAAAGGCTAAAACAACCCCAGGTGAACGGATAAACCAAATGTGGTCTCTCCCTACATGGATGATGACCCTGCCATAACAAGGAGTGATACGTCCTACACTGTGGATAAACCATGAAATCGTTATGCTAAGTGAGAGAAGCCAGACACAAAGGTCACATTTCGTATGATTCTATGTATGTAAAACGTCCGGAATAGGTCGGTCTATAGAGACAGAAAGCAGATCAGTGGTTGCCAGGGACGGGGTGGGGGAGGGGAAACAGGAAGTGACGCTTCACAGGACGGGATTTTCTTTTCTGCTCATGAAAATGTTTCAGAACTAGGCGGAGGTGGCAGTGGCACCGTGTTGTGAATGTAGTAGATGTCACTGCATTATATACTTTGCAATGATTAAGTTTAGGTTACACGAATTTACCTTCATTAAAAAAATGAAGAAGCAAGAAGGGGTGGCCATGGGGGATCAGAGGCCATGAGCACTCGCTGAGTCACTGCAGGCACCCTCTGGCTCCCAGTGAGCAGTCCCTGGAGACAGCGCTGAGCTGGTGCCTTCCAGTGTAATGACAGGCCTGCAACAGGCCTGGACACGCTCCACCACGCTGTCCATGTGACAAATTCTAGCAACAATGAATTTTTTCAGGATCAAACGGTTTGGTGCTATCTGCTGTTCGGCGCCTCTAAGGCAATGGCGGTGCGTTAGTAACCACAATTTACACGCCTGCTTCGCGTCCTCTCCACTTCGCTTTCAAAACGTAAACTCTTGTATTCTGAGTTCCTCCTGTTTTCTTTGGAATGCACTTAATTGAGTTGGAATGACTACCCTCTCCGGTGGAGAATAACATGCTTACTGGGTAAATAGCTCCTTCTCAAAGAGCTGCAAAAAGCAGATTATGTGCAAATTCAGAGAATGCTTTTTGATGCCAAGCTCCGGTTGTCTTTGAAAGGTCCCGTCGAGTTTCAGAGTCACAGCTTGACATTTATGTGGTTATTTATGTCGCTTATTAACTGTGGTGTGTTAGTGGCAATCTAATTATGACTGCCCTTCTAGTTTGTCTTGTGAACAGCAAGAGGAGATTGCTTTGCGACAAGAGTTCACCCTGGGGTGTGCTTCTGAACACATCTTGGAAGGTTGGGAGTCAAAGGGCTGATGTCTTTGGCCTGTGTTGTTTTCGGTCTGCAGCGTTCTTGGAGCCTTTGCCCCAAGAACACTGGTTGCCAGGCATTTTCTGTTGTGCTGGGTCCAAGAAGAGGCAGAAAGATCTCTTGGAACCCGAGAAGCTGCTCCAAGAGTGAAGCCTTGAATAGCCTTTGTTTCTAGGAGACTCCCAGCCAGGCAGGTGGAAGCGCTGACTCTCTTTATGGTGGTTCAGAAAGCCAGCCTGAGTAGAGGATTGTGAAGAGCCAGTGTCCTGTTCTTTGAGAAATTTGCTCTGCATTCTCCTTACCAGGAATGAGGTCCTGCTTCTCACGGCTTGTCTAGTAATCAAGAGACAAAGTTGGTGGAGAGAAAAGTCAGGTTTACTAAAAATGCCAGCATTTGGGGAGGATGGCAAACTGCTGTCCCCAAAGCCATCTCCCCGTTCTCAGGACAGCCAGAAGGTTGTATGGGCATGGAGGAAGCAGCAGAACCCAGGGAACTGGGGGCTCAGTAGGGTCAGGAAGAGCCCAGGGCGACCGAAGAGTGGTAAAGATCCGCGGTTCTCGGCTGAGCCCGCCACGCCACTGGGTTCCTCCAGGTCCAGGTGAAGTTCCAAGAGGAGACTGAATCCTGACACTTTCCGGGAGAGCCAGAAAGAATAAGAGAGCTCATTTGAAACTAAATATCTCACTGAGCTGCAAGACAGTGAAAGATGCACCCCTGCCATTGCTGGTGGCCGGGAATGGCTTTGTCTCACACCCTCGTGGTTATACCAGGGTGACACACACCTGTCACAGCTGTCTACAACCTTCAGAAGGGCTACCTGCTTCAGGGAAGGGATAGCTGGAGTTCACTCACATTTTGCCACCTTACAAAGAGACCTAACTTATGGGTTTTTATGTTTATAAAATCTAATTAAGTGACAATTGATGTTGCTCCTCCCCCAAACCGCCGTCGCGCCTTGCTTCCCCCAAGTTAGGCCAGCATTTGCCACACCCCTGATCCTTTGTCACTGGGTGGGGGTTTGGGGCCAGGCTGCTTGAAGCAATGGCGGCCTGTCTATCCAGAGTCTCTGAGACTTGAGATGTGCACAGCCACTTGCTTTCTGCGGGCAGGACAAAAGTCAAGCAGATTCCCAAACAAATATGTCAAACAGAGTTTTGACAAGGGGGCAACAGCAATCCAATGGGAGAAGGGTGGCCTTTTCAAGTGACGTCCACAGGCAAAAAATAAAAATAAAAAAAGAAAGGAACTTGCTTTAAACCTCACACATTATTATGCAAAAATTAACTCAAAATGAATCATGGACTTAAATTTAAAATGTGAAAAGTAAAATACAAAACTTTTTGAAAGACATTGGAGAAAATTATGGAGACCTAGGGCTGGATGAAGAGTTTTTAGACTTGATACCAAAAACAGGAAAATTCGGTGTGTCCCACCTTGAGATGGAAACATCTGCTCTGTGAGAGATCTGCTGGGGAGAATGGAAAGACAAGGTCCAGCCTGAGAGAAAATGTTTGCAAACCGCACGTCCAACCAAGGATTTGCATTGAGGTAGAGAACTCTCACAACTCGATTAGTAATGAAAGCCCCCCAATGTCCAGTTAGAAAATGGGCAAAGACCTGCACAGACATTTCACTGAAGAAGATGCAGAAAGCAAATGAGCACAGAAAACTATGGTCAGTGGCTTTGGCCACTGGGGAAATGCAAATTAACACCGCAAGGAGCTATCATTACCCAGCGATCAGAATGGCTAAAAGACGAGGACACGAGTGCTGGCGAGGCCGCGGGGAGCCTGGGGGCGCACGCATTGCTGGGAATGGAGACGGCCGGCCGCTCTGGACCGGCTGGGGTGTTTCTTACAAAACTAGGCGTGCGTTTGCCACGTGACCCACCCACATTATCCCGGAGAGAAGAAAACTTACACACACACACACACACACACACACACACACAACCTACAGAACTGTGCACACAGCAGCTCTATCTGTAATAGCTCCGAACGAGAAACGACCCAAATGTCCTCGAATGGGTGAACAGTTACAAACCAACTGGCACCCCCCTATCTCGGTCAGTTTCCTGTGATGTGTCCAGTCGTTATGCAAGATTGTGTTATCATTGGGAGACACTGGGTGAGGGCGCTTCCTGAACTGTTTCTTCAACGGCGTGGGAACCTGTAATTTTTGAAAAATAAAAGATTTTTCAAAGCTATCTAAAGAAGTCAAGCGACTCTGGCACAAGGACTGGGCTCTTTCAGGTCCTCACGCCAGAGAGCCCTGGCAATCGGGCAGCTGAGGGTGACAGCACTGCCTCTTACCATATGACCCAGCGGTTATGCTTCTCAGTATTTACCCAAAAGCGTTGGACAAACCTGTGTCCACACAAACACCTGCACGCAGGTGATCACATCGGCGTGATTCCCAACTGCCAGAGCCCAGAAGCAGCCAAGAGGCACCTTTCGTAGGTGAATGGATGAGGAAACCGTGGTCCGTGCAGGCAGTGGAATCTCAGCAGCGCCCCAAAGAAGGAAATGACCGAGCTGTAAAAAGGGCACTTAAAGGCGCATGATGAAGTGAAGGAAGCCCATCTGAACCTCTTCATCGTGTGTGATGCTAAGTATAAGGCCTTCTGAAAACGGCAAAACTATGGAGACAGTAAAGAGGTCAGTGGTGGCCAGGGCTTACGCGGGAGGGAGGGATGGACAGGCAAAGCACAGAGGATGTTCAGAGCAGTGAAGCTCCTCCCCGTGATACTGTAATTGGGGGTACATGTCATCATACATTTGTCAAAAGCTGTTATGCAACACCAAGAGCAAACTCTTAGGAACACTATGGACTCTGGGTACTAATCAGGTGTCCGTGTTAGTTCGTGGATTGTAACATAGGCCCCACTCTGGTGGCTGTTCAAGATGGGGGAGGCCACGTGAGTGGGGACAGGGGGACATGGGAACTCTCTGTACCTTTTGCTCCATTTTGCCGTGAGCTTGAAAGCGCTCTAAAAAAACAAAGGCCGTTTGAAAAAGCCTAGCACTGCCTCTATTAACATCGTCACACAATTCAAGGCTCTTTTAGGAACGTTTTTCTCCTTTAAGCCCCAAGACCACGTTCTGGGGTGGGTGGAAGACGGAAAGTGTGAAATGATAGTAAGTGCTCCCTACGGAGCACCCCAGGGCCTGGTGTGGGTGAGGAGGGCGCCCTGTATTATCTCACCGACTCCCCACAGGGCATGGGGGGCGCTGATGGGATCCGGGGCACCCCTTTCGTCCTGGGGGGCGGGGTGAGGAGAAGACGCTCTCGGCTCACCTGTAGGGTGGGTGGGTGCGGGGTGTGGAGGCACCAGTCTGGGCAAGCTGGAGGCAGGGAAGAGAGATGTGGGGGAAGGAGGACCAGGGCAGAGAAGTGATGGGGGGCTGCCAGGAGTCAGGGCTGCCGTGACTTATCATAACAGGTGGGCATGACTACAGAGACAGGACAAAGCAGAGAGAGGAGAGAGCAGGAAAGAGACGCTTTTTGGTCTAAAATAGCAAAGAAAGGGCCGAGGTGGAAGTGGTAGGAGTCTGAAATCTGGGGTGGATCCACTCCTGTACCCCAAGGGCTGATTGACTTGGGAGACTTACTATAAGATGTAGTCAGGAAATGGGAAAGAATATGGTGGCAGTGGCCTTTCTGGGAGCCATGACTTCTGGGGGATGTCTGCTGCTTTCCCATGTCTGTGCCTTCTTAAATTCTTTCTTTCTTTCAAGCACTTGTTTGGGGCACAGGGTTGGGTCCCCAGGCTTTCCTTATGTCCCCCCGGCAGAGAAAGCGGTCTCCCCCTTGTGGTCTCTGAGGGAACCGCTCAACACGCCTGGGACCTGGGGAGCTGGTGGGGGCCATCTTGGTGCTTCCTGTAATGGGCCACACAGACAATTGGGAAGTAGAGCTCCATCTTGGCCCTTTCTTGGCTATTTCAGACCAAAAAGGACTCAAAGGACACCTAAAAGTCAGGGGAAGTGAAGGAGAGGAAAATGAAGCAAATGCAGGGGGCATGGAAGATTCCAGAGCCTCACCGGGTACTGTCACCTTAGCAAGAGAATGAGCAAAATGTTTGGAAAGAGCCAGGCGAGGAGTGCTTTTGTCCTCCAAGTCTTCCTGTTGTGGGCAACCCCTACCCCATCTGAGATGACCAGGGGCACCCTCTCATGGTACAATATATCAACAGATAGCCACTCTTATGACCATAATGATGTTTTTTTAATGGGAAAAATCACAATGATTTGAGAAAGGCAATGACATTCAAGGACCTGCGGTCATCTAATTGCGTTTAACAGGTCTTTCTTAGATCTCCATGATGTCTGTTGAGTGGACTTGTTGACTTGGGCCATGTGGCACAGGTGACCAAAGGCCCAGCTCTCCTCTCTCCTGGTGGGGTGGGGCAGCTCAGTCCAGTGCTGGTCTAACCTTTGAAATGCAAATTCAAAGTCAAGGGAAGAAAGACAGTGTTAATGTGCGTTGGGGAGACAGGAAGGAGGCTCTAGGGCTGCAACGCACACGTGTCAGATTGGGTGCTGTTGGGAAGCAAAGCCCCCAACCTCCAGGGCGGAGGGGCTGCCCCTCTTGGTGGCCCACCACCTTGAGCTGGCCTTCAATCCCTGGGCCTGTCCTTCTCCCGCACTGACAGTGGCTTCCTGGAGGGCAGACCATGTCTCCCTCCCTCACAGGGTTCCCTCCAGCGCAACACAGCTGCTCCGAGCTAGCTCCACCTTTCGGCTCTCGTGGTGATGTGCTGAGACCCACGTGGGTCCAGGAACTCCATTAAGACCCCAGGCTCCCACCTACTTTGCACCGCTGCTCTTAATCCCAAACTGAGATGTTTTTAAAATCCCTAGACAGTTCGTTTTTAAATTTTTCTTATTTTTAACTTTTATTTTGGAAATCTTCAAGTCTGCAGGAATAGGGCAATGGACACCTGTCGGGCCTTGACCTGTACTTGCAAATGGTTATTATGACCACGTGTGCTTTTATCTCTCGGCATGTATGGACTTACGGATTTCATTATTCACTGAACCATTTGAGAATAAGTTGCAGACACCATGATCCTTCATCCCCTGACTGCTAAGAGTAAGGACACTCATTTTCCTAATCACATGTAATTTTGAAGCTCAGAAAAATTTAATACTGATGCAATACTAACATAATACACAGTCCATATTCAAGTTAGACCAATGTCCCTCAAAATGTCCTCTGTAATTTTCTTTTCTGATGCCAGTAAAAACCTTTTATCCTGGTGTCAACAGTTGTTCAAAAGGTAGATCTGGCTACCCCCCCCCCCCCGCCCCCCAGATGTAAGCTTTATTGCTCAGCATGCTTCCTGTAAGAGAATCTTAACTTACTTACTCATTTACTTTTTAAAAAGCTGCCTGCCCGCTGCTGGGGTCTTCTAACCAGGCTCGTTCCTCCAACTCGGGGCCTGTCCGGTGTCACTGGCACGCTGGGCGTGCAGGGTGGGGAGGAGGGAGGAGGGAGACTGGGGGCACGCCGGTCTTCCTGCTGGGATGTGCCGCTCTCAGATTCCCGGTGGGCCGCAGTGAGCTTTTGCTTTTGACTTCCTGCCATTCACATAGAGAATCAGAAACACGGAGCTCAACGGGACGGCAGGGTCGTCTGCCACCCTGCCATCCTCTTCCTGTGACAGAGAAGAAAATGGGGGGCCAGGGAAGTTGAGGGAACATGGCCAAGCTCACGTAACCAGCTATGGAATGGGCATCAAACCGGTATTTCAGCCCGCCCAGCTGGTTCTCTGACACCCAAGTCTTAGGAGCAAGGAACACAGAGACCGAAGAGAGAGCGTGTTCGCGGGAGGGAATGAGAGTCAGGGACAGTGGGCGTGCTTCTCGAAAGATGAAGAGACAAAGCATGGGGTGCAATGTAGCCCCCGTGACATGTGGCAGCAAGAGAGCTAGGGGTGAGGCGGGGAATCCATGCTGAGGTGGCCACAGCGCTTGGGGCTGTCATGGCGCCTGTCGTGAGCTGCTCGTGCCTCCTTGCCTGTCCCGGCTCCTACCTGCTCTAGGCTGGGTGTCCTACTTTGCTTGGCTTTCTCTCTGGGACTGGAGTCTGCCACAAGGAATTTGCCACAATCTGCTGTTCTTCCTCTTTAATTCACCGAGGGAGGCAGACAGGAGGCATATGCTGGTGTGAGTGAGAAATCACAGCTAAAATCATCGTGTCTCCGGTGGCAACCGATCGGATTTTAAAGAACTAAGTAACTAGACAAAAAGCTACAAGCTAACAAAGTAAGAGCTTTCTGCCAAGAACCCCTCTGCTGCAGGTTTGGGGGTTGGAATCAGTGGCCTGATTTATGGGGCTCCGTCCACCAGGATCACAGAACTGTGTGCCAGACTTGTGGGGCGCCCTTCCTCCTGAAGTCGGCCTGGAGGGGAGGCCGTCTGGGCCACATCTGTTCTGCAGATTAGCGGAGACGCACAGCAAGCAAGCCGCTGTGTTCCTGCCCCTTTCATGGCTCCTGACGGCCCAGGCAAAGCTGTGCCAGCCCAGCGTGAGCATGCAGTGGCCAGAACTTGGCCTTCCTTCCTTGGATATGCTGACCAGATGGACCATTTGAGATGGGACAGAAAACAACAGTACTGTCCCGTTTCAAACGGGACGTCTGGCCAGCCTAGTCTCACTGGGCTAAATGGAAGGTGTCCGTAGGCTGACCAGACGTGCTGCTCGAAACTGGACAGGACCGTTGTTTTCTGTCCCGTTTAAAATGTACATCCGGTCAGCCGGTCCTTGGAAAAATGTTTTTCTTTTTGAAAACTGCTTGAATGCCATATTCAGAAGTCCCTGACTGCTGAGAGGGGCGTTTGTGCGAAGGAACTCAGCCCCTCCCCCTGGTCAGGGTAGGTCTTCTGCGTTTATTTCCATCAACAAACAGCACAAATAGGTTAATAACGTTTACTGGGGAGGTCACTGTGTGCCAGACACTATGCTAAGGGCTCACCTATTGTTTTCTCTGATGCTTGGAACAGTCCTATGAGATGGGCCCCACTGTGTAGACACTGACTGGGACAGGTGAGAAAGTTGGCGAGGGTCACACAATAATTAAGTGGCAAAATCCAGACCGTGGCCCAGATGGCCTGGCACCAGACTGTACACCCTGACCACACTTCTTTATTTTCCCGTGACGGGTTCATCATTTTGAGTTGGCGTGTGTTTTCTCCAGACTGAATGTTTGCCTCAACATTCCTATGTTGAAACCTAATATTTAATGTGGCGATACTTGGAGGTGGGGTGGAGTCCTCATGAATGGGATTAGGGCCCTTATCACACAAGAGTCTCCAGAAATAAATTGTTGTTTCCAAGCTACCCAATGCGTGTTGTTTTTGCTAAAGCAGGCTGAATGAACTAAGGTAGTGTTAGAGTTGGGGGGTGAGCCTGGGCTGGGGTTTCTAGGTGATGCTTCTTGTATCTGTTGAGATCGTTCTAACTTCCTACCCACCCGGGGTATATATTCTGGCGGAAAGCCCTGCTTATGCTATAGGAGCTAAAAGTCTGTGTGGTCACATTAACAGTTAGTGTGCGGAGGGGGCTACCTTCCCACTGGACTTTATGTCACATTTACTGTTTCATTGGCTTAATTTGCATAACCTTATCTAATTGGCTTAATTTACATAACCTTACCTAATTGTTGGGTATTTTGATTTTTCTTCTTTCTTTCTCTCTTTTTTTGTCATTATGAATAGAGTTGTTGTAAACGATTCTATATGATTAATTTCCAACAATTCCTTGGATTTATTTCCATAAAATAAATTCCCGGAAGGGAATTAATGGGCTGAAGAATGTGAATGTTTTTTCATTCTTGTTAGATGGTCTAGATAATGTGTCAAACGTGTAGTTATCAGTAATGTTTTTCTATCCCAAGTATTCCTAGCATTGAATTTTTATCATTTAATTTCCCTTTTTTTTTTTTTTTTGGCTAATTTGATGGTGAAAAAAATGCTATTTCAGAGTTGACTTGAATTTTATGAGGCTGCACATTTTTCTTCGATGTTGCAGACTCAAATCTAATTAAGCTGGGTGAAGATATGATAACCACATCCCCCAAATCTTAGTGACTTATACCCACAGAGGTCTGTCTCTTGGTCACGTTACATTTCCACTGCGGGCTGACCAGTGACGTGGCTCCTCGGGGCTTCATTCTGGAAGCCAGGCTGGTGGGGCAGCCACTCTGTGGATGTTCCTGGCCACTGAGGGAGTGGCACCTAGCAGCAAACCACGTGCAGGTCGTTCGACACTCTGGTTGGAAGTTACACATGTCACTTCTCACACAATTTTATTGACCGAACCAAGGGACGTGGTCATACCCTACTCCAGGGGCAAGGGTCATGAACCCAAGAGAAGACCCAGAACGATCTGGAAGGTGTGACTAATGACTACCACATCATGATTTACTGTTTGTGGTTTTTTCCTATCTAAATGGTCTATTTACTCTTTTATTACCTTTAGGTAGGCAGTGAGTCTGAGCAGGGGGGAGAAAAGAAGGATAGTATTATTGATTCGATGCTCTTCCCTGAGAACGTTAGATTCTTGGGCCACTCTCCCCCAGAACTTCATTCGGGTCCACCCTCTCCTTCCACCAACTCAAAATCAACACTAACCACGGAGCATTTTTTATTTTATCTTCAGCTTTACTCTTCTGCTAAGTTGGAATGACTTCGAGAAGTATCCAATCATTTTCATCCTCATCCTCAACAGTGGGGGCATTGTCTTTCAGGTTTTGCCTGTAGCTTCAAGACTAATTGGTATGAAGCTGGGAGGAGTCACTCTGAGTGACCGTTTCAATGGATCCAAGTAATAATTGCAGGATAGTGAGTTACTTGTTTCCTTTCAAAGGCAGGTCAGTTTGGCTTCATTTCTGCTTAACTGGTGCTTCCTTTGATGTCACCATGAAAGTAAAGTGTTATTAAAAAGAACTGAGGCATATTAGTACTTTATTTTAGATACTGTTGGATGCATTTGTTATTATTTGACTGAGAGTGTATGTTTATTTTGAGTAGATGCAAATCTAATTTTCCTTGCAACATACATCTAATAACTCTAGCGAGTTGACTCTTTATCATCTGATCTAGTTCTTCATGTATGACACTAATTAGAAAAAAGTTTGATTAAAGATGTGGTTATTCATCTGGGAGAGCATCTTCAGGAAAACTGCTGTTCTCAACTGTGATCACTGTGAGTTGGGTGGAATATACCCGTTTGGGTTTGGGGAGGAGGATCCCGTAGAGAAAGAGGTGTAACTCACTGGCGGTCAGGGACTAACGTGTGTGGGGAAATGCATGTGAGTCTAGGAGACTGCACAGATACTGAACATCAAAGCAGCCCAGAAAATCTACTCCATTATGTCACTGACTGCTCCTCCAGTGGAGGGGCAGGGCTTAGGTCATATCTCTTAGAGTTGAATCCTGAGACGTGCTGGATGACTGCGTATGGTGACATTTCTGCTTGGGCTACTGGGCTTGTAGGAGGACAATACACTCTTCTGCTTGCTCTCAGGGTGGGCTGGGAGCCTCATAACAAAATCCAGTGCCTACAACACTCGCGTCTGAACCCAGCTCAGTGGTTTATAACCCTGGCTGCACGTTAGAATCATCAGGAGAGCTTTGAAAAATACTGACACCCATGCCCCGTCCCCTAGATTCTCATTCAATTAGTATGGGGTGGAGCCTGGGATTCTATAGTTTTTCAACTGTGCAGGATTGAAATCCAATAACGAACAAATATGTCGCACACCTGCTGTGCCCAATATGTGTTCAAACATCGTCAAACATGAACCAACCCTACTTGGGTTGTTTTTTAAATGCGTAAGAGTAGTCATTTCAATCTTTTCTCCTAAGTTCTATGTAGGAGCTTGAGTGGTGGCCCCCAAGAGACATATTCATGCCCCAGAGTTTTTGAACATGACTTGATTTGGGAAAAGGGTCTTTGTGAAAGTAATCAAATGAAAGTAGGCAGCTTGAGATGAGATTATCCTGGATTACCCAGATGGGCTTTAAATCTAATTATAAGTGTCCTTGTAAGAGACAGAAGAGGAGAAGACACACAGACACAGAGGAGAGGGGATGGCCATGTGGAGAGAGAGGAAAGACTGGGTGACATACTCACAAGCCAAGGAGCGCTGGCCACCACCAGCAGCAGGAAGAGGCAGGAAGGATTCTCTCCTAGAACCTCTGGAGGGAGCAGAGCCCTGCTAACACCTTGGTTACAGACTTCTACCTTTCAGAACCAGAAAAGAAGAAGTTTCTGTTGTTTTCAGTGAGCAAGCTTCTAGTAATTTGTCACAGCAGCCACTAAATACATCCTATTTCCTTTTTCCTTTATTCACCATTTCGTTGGCTCTTTTTCGGGGGTCTCTTGACTGTTTTTATGGGTAAAATTTACATTTTTTCCCCTGATTTCTCCATACTCTCTCTTGACTGATGCACCCTGGCCTCACAATTTACTCCATTCCTAGCAACATCCCCAAACAAAGCCATGGCTGGGGGTCCTATTTAAGCCTGTTTTCTTGTTCATTTTGGCCACTCTCCTTGGAGGGGTTCATGTTTTCTCCCTCACATACTTATTTCTGTGCCCATACTCCTGGATAGTATCTCCTTTACCGGTGTTTCCTGTGTCTGTAGTACTGAGCTAATGCTTTGAGGTATAGAGAAAGGTGAAGGCAGTGGAGACAGGGAGAGGGAAACTCTAGGACCCCAGTCTAGGGCCAGGCCAAGTTTTCCGGGCCAAATGCGTGATTCGTGGCTATTGGAACGCTATTTGCAGCAAAGGACCATGTGTGTTGCCCTAGGGGTCGGGCAGGGGTCATTGGGCACTTCAGAGTCTGAGAATGTGCTTGTAGAGTCTGGGAACATGTCTGGTCTTCGTTCTTGATCAGTCCTTTCCAGGGGCTCAGGTAGAAGAGTAATTCCTCTTTCCGATAGCTCCAATTGGGGTGGCTGTGGGACAAGGTAGTCTTGTTAAGTATTTACTGACCTTGAGTGAGGGCTGATGTCAAGCAAGGTTTTGCCTGGGGTGCAGGACTTGATGCTACAGGGGAGAAGGGGACCCCCAGCTGGGTCGTATGAAGTGCTAAGGTTTGTGGAAGAAGGGGAACCCAGGTGGATTCAAGGAGCAGAGCTGGGGAACCCAGGAGAGAAAGCAGGAAGTCTGGAGAAAGGATGTCAGCCAAGAGGCGCTGAGAGCACCTGGAATGTCTCAAACTGGAGAGCTGCTGGGGGTGCTCGAGAGAGAGAGAGCTGGCTCTGCTGAGGTGGGGTTTATTTACAGTACACTTTTTATTTTATTTTAATAAACTTCTTTTGAACAAATCTTATTTCAAGATTTGTAGAGTTGTTATAAAGATAGCACAGAGAGCTCCTATGTACTCTGCACCCAGTTTCCCCTATTATTAACATCTTACACTAGAATGGTACATTTGCCACAATGAATGAGCTAATACTGGTGCATTGTTTTAAACACAAGTGCACATTTTGTTCACATTTCCATAGGTTTCCCCCGATGTCCGTTTCCTGCGTCAGGATCCCATCCAGGGTCCCATAGGACATCTAGTCTCTATGTATCCTTAGGCTCCACTTGGTTGGGAGTTGCTCAGGCTTTCCTTGTTTTTGATGATTTTGACCATGTTAAGGAGTACTGATCATGTATTTTGCACGATGTCCCTCAATTGGAATTGGAGGTGTTTTCATGATTAGTCTGAGGTTATGGGTTTTGGGGAGGTAAAATGCCGTGCTCATCACATCGCATTAAAGGTACGAACTTCTACCACGATGTCAACTGTTGATGTTAACTTGCATCATCTGGCTGGGGTAGTATTCATCAGGTTTCTACACTGTGAAGCTGCTCTTTGTCTCCCTTTTCATACTGTCCTCTTTGGAAGGAAGTGGCCAGGCACAGCCCATACTTAAAGAGTGAGGAGTGACGCTCCCCTCCTTGAGGGCGTACTCCACCCTACACATTGGGAATTCCTCTGCACAGAAGATTTGTCTCTTCTCCATTTATTTATTTGATCATTTATTTATATCAGTGTGGGCTCATTGATAATATTTTGTACCGTGAGTTGTAATACAATTCTACTTAATTTTTTTTTTTCTGAAATGGTAAATTGTTCCAGATTTGGCCACTGAGGGCTCTTTCATTCAGTTCCTGGGTCCCTTTGATGCCATTGATGTGGGCTTCTCTCATTTCTTTCTTTTATTTGGCACTTCCTTACTTTCTGGCACTACATGATCCTTCAGGATCATCTTATGTATTTCCTGTCCCAGTCTTAGAGTCAGCCATGGTTTCTTGTATTGCAGAATGCTATTAGAAACCAAGATCTGGATGGATGGTCATTGCTTCTGGCCTTCTCAGCTGACAGAGTAAGGAGATACATGTACATATACTAACTTGTGTATGTACACGTCTATAAATACTTTTGCACGTAATCATCTGTGTCTATATTAAGCTAAATATAAGTTCATACTGATGTCTCTACTTTTAACCTGTTATTCCATAGATTATTCTAGCCCCCTCCTATTTCTTACCTGTAACCTCCCACCCCAACAGTGAGAAAGCTGTCTCTCACCTCCTGCTATCCATTTCCTTAACTGTCCACTTCCCATGTATAGTTGTTTCATAGTGGTTAACCTGTGCACTTGTGGGAAACAGTTTCATCAGCTGGAGTGCAGTGCTGCACCTATGTATAGCACCTTTGGCCTCTAGTCTTACAGATTGCACTCAGTTCCAAACTTACTGAGTTAGCACCTTATTATCCTGCATTCTGCATTTCATCCCAGGTTCTCCTGACCTCCCAAATTGTCTTATTCTAGCTTAAATAGAAAAATACCAGGGACGAACTTACTCTGGACCGGTACTGGGGTTAGATAATGGGACACTTTGATCATCAGGGTCTATGTCAGCTGCTCACTCCTATGCTGAGGGATGGTGTTGGGGTGCTGGGGTTGTCCATCTACCTACAAGTACATGATTGATATGGAAGAGCAGCATGTCCACAAAGAAAATGCAGACATTGGACAGACAAAAATCTAGAGATGCCCACAACATTCTATCCCAACGCACCCATACCAATCCTTCTTCTCATACTTATGGTTAAAACTGTGCCTCTTCCCAACAAAATTTATTTATCTTCTCTCCCCACAGAAAGTTAAAGCCCTACAGTTACCATGTCCAGCTGCAAGTCCAGAACCCTAAGTGATACGTTTTGCTTTTTTCCAGTTTTGTGTGTAGCTCCTCATGGTCAGGCAATTCCTCACCCAGAAGTACTTGGGCTTTAAAAGAGAAGAAAATAAAACAAGGTTATACTTAACGAAAGATATTTGTCTTTTTTTTTGGAGAGGTAGGTGGTTCCCTGGCTGGGAATCAAACCTAGGCCGTGGCGTTGAGAGCGCCGAAGCCTAGCCACTACACCACCAGGGAGTCCCCAGGTATTTGTCTTTAATGGAAGAATAATGAGGGAGATTTTCTTAGGAAACATTTATATATTTGTAGATCTCTTGACAAAATATCCCTGAGGTGCTCAACTCATCTGGTTCTGTGCAGAGGGCAGATAATGAAGGATATGGATTTATCTGGGGACATTCGTTCTTACTCTCAGCATTGCTTAATGTGTGCTCCTATTTTGTCTGCATACAGGGTTCATCTGTCAGTGCTAATTGAAATTCAAATAAGTATCTTTTATTTTCTGGTGACAGTTTCATTTAGTAATCACTTTGTGTCTGTCAAGAATTTATGTGTGTTCTTCTTTAACTCCATTAATCTTAGCTGAATTTCAAAGCATTGTAATTAAATTGTATCAAATTGTTTACTTTGAAAACCTTTTAAAAATGTCAATGGACTGGAAATAAATTCTATTAATTGGTACACAGTGCCTGTAAAGGCAGAATAACATACAATATACGACCATTGCTAACATAATAAGACCAGAGTTGACATTAATGAAATAACTGTAATAATTTACCATCTATTTGATCATCTGATGCTTATTAGCATCTCGTAAAATACTACAGAGGAAGAAAGCTATTATTAGTTCATAAAAGGTAATAATACTGTGTTTCCAGTGGTTAAGTCTTTATCATTTCCATTTTTTATCACACATATGCGTGCGTGCGAGTGTGCGTGCGCACACATCTCCAAGTTCCACAAATGGTAGAAAATTTTAAATATTTCCATTTAACAAATTAAAGTTTTTAATTAAAAAAATCTAAATTTAATATAATTGTCTCATATACAAGATAATTATAGGATTTATAAAAAGTATAATTTCATAGGCAATATGGGTTTCATGGACCAATATTAGGACAAAATTTTACAATCAGGTGGATAAACATTGTCTTCTCTCAATTCTATCAATGTATGTATTACTATGGCTATATATATATATATATATATATATATATATATATATACACACACACTCATTCAGAGGTATTTTTATAAATTTCAATTTAAGACTCTTTATATCTATGAGAGCCTGCCTTCCCTGCCTGCTGGCTTCCCGGCCTCCCCATGAGAGACAAACTCTGATGTGTAATCCATTTTAAAGCTTAATCTTTTCATGCCTCTCCCAGAAAATCTTCAGAAACTCCTCATTTTCTACCCTTCCACCTATGGGATTCCATAATTTGGCTATCACCTGCCCATTTTCCCTTATTTCTCAGCAATTATCCTGCTTCTACTCCCATTAGTTCCTTTACCTGGGAAATCCTTTTCCAGTTTTGATGAACAGTTTCAGAAGGCAGTGACCCTGTCTTGTACATGGCACAGGCCATGGGTGGTGATGACTTATTCATAGATTTTTGCCCATGAATAAATGTCTACTTACTCAAACTCTACCCATTTTTAAGACCCAGATTGAATGATACCACTTCCAAGAAGACTTCTCTGATTCCTTCATCTGAAACTAACTTCTGTCTCTAAACACTGTGATCTATAACTCCTGTTGTTATAGCACTTTTGACACACAGACATTCTGTGATAATCTATACTCTTCATCTTTGAGAACATGGAGAATAGAAAGAGGAACTTAGAAAATAAAAACTATCACCAGCTGATTTGGTGTCTATACTAAATAGTTGTCACTTCTTTTACAAATGACAATTGACCCTCTCCTACCAAAGTTTACTCTCTTTACTTATATTTTACAACCCAGTCACTATCTTTTTCTTTGCTTACTCTCTCCTCTAACAAATCTATTGATCTATCAAATGAAGGTCTTTCCTTGATTATTTCCATCAGCATTCAAACATGTTTTTATTCCTCTTCTTAAAAAACAATCCCTGTTGATGTCACATCCTTTTTCTAATCACCACCGCATTTTGGCTGCTCCCTTTTACAGTAAAACTTCTTTGTAGCTGTCCATAGTAATATCTACTTCTTCACTTTTTACTTTTTATGCTCCTCATTTAGAGTGGGTTTACAACCCAGCCACTTCACCACGGTTGTTCCCATCAAGGTCATCAGACAATCTCCACTTTGCCAAATCCTATGGTCATTTTTCTCTATATATTTATTGAAGTTCTAAGAGACATTTAACATAGTTGATTGTTCCTAGTTTTGAATATTTCTTATGTTAGCTTTCATGATATCATACTCACTGGGCTTTATTTCTATTAATTTGACTTCTCACCAGTAATGGAGATAAAATAAATTATAAAACAATCTCAATTAATCCAAAAGGGGGGTGGTGGAGAACAGACAGGTCAAATAGAAAACAAATGGGAAGATGACAAAAGAAAATTATACCAGGTGGATAACTAAATTAAATGTAAATGGTCTAAACACCCCAATTAAAAGGCAGAGATTATCAGATTGGATAAAAATGCAAGACCATACTTTGTGCTGCCTAAGAGAAACTGCTTCTATACAAAGACACAGGTAGATTAACAGTAAAAGGGTGGATGGAGCTGTCCCATTAATAATAATCCAGTGAAAGGTGAATTAACTATATTAATATCAGATAAAGTAGAGTTTGAAAAAAAGGCATATTATCAGGGATAAACAGAAAAAATTCATAATGACAAACTGATCAATTTATCAAAAGACAACAATTCTAGATATATATTCATCAATAATCAGGCTTCAAAAGATATGAAGCAAAAAGTTAAAGCTGAAAGAACAAATTCATAATTATAGTTTTAAAACATCAACACTCTTTTCTCTATAATTGACAGAAGAAAATCAATTAGCATATAGAACTTGAACAATATATCAATAATGTGATATAATTGACATTTATTATAAAACACTCCATGACAACAGAATACTCATTTTAAAAATTTGCATATGGAATGTTCATTAAGGTAAATCATATGCTGGTTCATAAAATAAATCTCAATAATTTAGAAGAAATGAAGTCATATAGAATGTGTTCTCAGATGATAAGAAAGTTAAATTAAAAATCTATGATAAAGATTGCCCGTGGGGAGTATACAGAGAGAGAGAGGAGATGTGATCCAAGGCTGAACTTTGGAGAACAGTAGCAGAATGGTGGTACCATGGGAGGATCTTTTGGAGAAGGCCAATGAGAAAAGATGAGAGAATAACAAGGAGAACCAAGAAAGAGGAGTCACAGAGGCCAAGGAAACAGAGAATTCCAAGGAACAACATTGTTAAATGGAGAAGTATCTGAAAAAATAAGGGTTGAAACAAATTCATTGGGTTTGGAGACATAGTGATTAGTGGTGACCTTAGAAAAGACACAGTTGATGAGAAATGAGGAAGTAAAGGCAGTATCTATTCCTCTTCCCGGCAAACCTCTTTTCCTCTTGGGAAAGCCAAGAATAAGAAAACAAGGCCGAAGCTGGAGTCAGGGCCAGAGGAGGGGATTTTCTTTCTTTCTTTCTTTCTTTCTTTCTTTCTTTCTTTCTTTCTTTCTTTCTTTCTTTCTTTCTTTCTTTCTTTCTTTCTTTCTTTTAGTTTTTTAATTTATTGTTGTTTTAAAAATAAGGGAGATTTGAACATTTATAGATTGAAGTTAAGAGCTGGTAGTAAAGGCAATGGGGAAGAATGGAGTTGTGATTATAGGTGAGAGATTCATCTTGAATACAGAGATGAGAGGTAATAACATAAAGATGAGTGTAAGTGTAGATAAATTTGTAAGTGGGCCTTGAAATTGTTACACAAAACACCACTGTGAATTCAACAACCACCTCTATGCTGGTGGCTTTCGAACTTTATTTCTAGCCTTAACACTTGAGCTCCAGACCGAATTTCTAAGTGCCCTCTGGTCATCACCACTTTGATATACCATTACTTTGCACTTACGTGTATGAAAAGAAACTTGCATTCTTCCTGGTCAGTTCCCTTTCTGTCTTCCCTTATTTCTCTTTGTCCCCTCTTGGTTCAGGCAACTGGAACCTTGAGTCAGCCTTGTGTATAGCATATCCTAACCTCAGGTTGAATAAAAAGTTAAGCTTCAAGCTTCACTTGACAAAAGCTGAAAGGCATGGGTAGGGGAGGGCTGGCAGTGTGTATGGGGTGGGAGTGGGAGATTGAGAGAGGTCATAGAAAATGGGTTTTGAGATTATGGCAAATCAAAGCCAGCCAGACTACCCCAAAATGTCTCCAATTCACAGAGGTGAGACAAGAGAAAGAATCTAGGTGGAAAGACAGCAAGATGAAATTTTGAAAGGTTAGAGGACATTGGAGGATTTGGAGGGTGGGATGCAGATCCCAGAGAAAGGGCTGAGCTGGTGAAGTGCTGGCTGTAAACCCTTTCCATGGTATTCCTTCGAACTTGACCAGAGCATAGGGGAAGTCATTAAAAGCACCAACCTGGTGTAGATGCCCCAACTCCACTGATGTTTTCAGCTTCCTTCCAGACCCAAGCCTTGGAATGTGGACCTTTCCTTGATTGTTCCTTCTCTTTCCCTTATCCCCATCCCGCTACGGTTCATTTCTAGATATTCTCCCTCTACAATGTCTCTCTGCTCTGGTCCCCAGAGCACTGCATCTCCCTTTCTCCTTTCCTCTTGCCAACCACTGTCCAGATTCCTTATACCTTCTGTTTCTAGTCAATCTAGAAATGTTAAAAAAAGAAACAGAACCCAAAACTTTTCTCATAGTTTGCCTGTTCTTGGCAGAGTAGACCTGCCTGGAGGCCAGTAGTAATATGCATGAAAATTTTTTAAAAAATAAAATAGATGTAGTAGTGAAGAAAAAAACCTGATCCAACCTTGGAAAATAACTCCTCTGAAAGTTTAGGTTTACATTCTGGGCCAAGACGTCGATGGATGTTTATTTGCTCTGAGCCAGACATGGTGGCTACAAGCGCTCGCCTTTCCAAGGCTGTCATAGGCGTGGCAGCCCCACACAGGACCCCTTCAGAGTATATTTAATTATAGTCAATGATACTCATGCTTTGGCTTGGAGACCGCCATGGTCCATTTGCCCGCTGGTGAGGCTGGGAGTCATCCATGCTGGGCAATGACCCCACTCTTCTGCCCCCATCAGTTAACTTTAAATTTCGTAAATGCTTGGATGTGTAAACCCTCAGAAAAGTGTCCTCTTTCTTCATTAATCTAGGCCACCTGGGATCACCTGTGGTTTTGGGACCCATGTATTAATAGCACTCTAAATAGAGCTCACAAGCTGGTCATCAATTCTTTCTTTGACATCACTTTTTGCAGGGACAAAACTCCATTTTGTGCTAGGCATCGCTGCTTTGGACGCAGAAGAGTCTGGAAACAGGATCTTGTCAAAATGCAGTTCAGGTGTGTGGCCATACTGACTTCAGGCCCCATGGCAGCACGGGGTCTGTTACAAATAGCTGAGCTATCGGTCATGCCAACCGGCCCCTATTTCAGCTTCTCTGCTCACAGAATTAATCTGTTCATGCACCCTCAGCTCCTCACATTTACGAAACATCAAAAACCATTGGGACATTTCTGCCTGGGTCCTAGGGTCAAGGAACAGGCATCCTCAAACCTTGTGTGAGGAGGAGAAAAAGCTGTGATATGGGGGCTGGGTTGCAAGTGCTGTCACCGAGGCCCAGGAGACGTAGGTGAAGGTGGCAACACGGCCTGCCACGCAGCCAGCCTAGGAATGCTGACCAACCCCGGAGACAGGGCTGGCTAGGGGGAGTGGCATGGAGACCCACCAGGAAAAGCCCTGGGTTTCACCAAAAGACCCAGATAACCTGTGGGGGAGGATACGTCCTGGATTAATTTCGGAGACAGAGGGGCTGTGAACAGATTCCTGTTCACTGTCCAAGGCCTGGACGTGACTCAGATAGAGAGAAGACACAGTTCTGGGTGCCTAACTCCTGTTCTGGGGTTTCCCCGACATTGATTCACACCGGGGGTTGGTACCATCTCCCTTAGGGGGGCGTTTGGAAATACGAAGGGGGCATTTTAGTTAGGTGCCATGCTGTGGGAGCTGGCCTAAGAGGCTGAGCAGGGGGGCAAAGACTTGACAAGGCCCAGGACGGTGACACCTAACAAAGAATCGTCCTGTAGGGATATCGCCCTTGCAGAACACCCCACCCCTTCCCACCATGTGTCTAGACAACTCTGAATTTTAGAGTTTAACAGTGACACCCAGCCTTTGCTTTTGCTTGACTGAAGAGCACTGTGTATCAGAACTCTGAGCACCTAAAGAGAAGGCCACACAACTTGGCCTCTCCAAGGGCTGGCCTTGCCCAGTATTAGCTAGAAAAACAAAGTGCCTGTAGAATTTGGAAAGAGACCTTGGGTGCAGAAAGGGCAAGCCCTCACAGGTGACAGTAAGGCCCTCCTTCACTGTCACCACAGCAAAGAATATTTGTACTTATAGTAGACATTGCCTTCTTTGAGGGGAGAACTGAGTTCTCTGGCAGGGTTCATAATGAGAAGGCTTTTAGAGGGGTAAGTGGGAAAGAGTTAATTTACTCCACCACCTGTAGCCCTCAGACCAAGGTATCCCTAGACTTCTGAGTTCATGCAGCCTTTAGAAGGTTCTAGAAGTTTGTACAACCAGATTTTTCATCCCCAGGCCCCAACCCTCTACTGCCTAGTGGTTGGTCGGTCAGTCCCTTCCCTTGAACCAGAGCAATACTATTTTGACAATGTCTACAGCCAAGCTTAGAAATAGAGATAGACAACATTCTGGCTTCCCTGCCTGAGTTGTCTACTCTTTCCCTCTCTAAAGGTAAGAGTAGAGCCTGCCAACAGTTTGCTAATGGTCTCCAAGCGAAAAGATTGCTGAATTCAGAAGAGATTTCAGACTCCCTGGGGCATGCTGCTGGTCATTTCACAATGGAGAATTATTTTGTGGTATTTATTTTATGATTCCTGACCCTTGTTCTAAATCTTGCTGGTGTGTTTTCATTTAAAATGTATTAACTGAAACTTGGCATTGTGACTTGGCTCCATTAAGCTCTACAACAGCTTAATCCAGATTTTATTACACTGGGACTTGAGTCTATGAACTGTAATATGGGGGAGGAAGCTTGAGGATAAATGAAGTAAGTTGGATACTTACTGTGAATTTAACTCTTTTGGTGCTCTCTTGGCAATTAACTGGAGTGTGTGTGGTTGGACTTTAAGGTTTTCAAAATGTCGCAACATTGACTGCTAAGCCTTCTTGATACTGGAGCTTACAGGGAACTCTGGGTAAATGGCAGACTCAGTTGAGCATTGTGGGTCCTGTGGTTGCCATTTGTTAGGCTGGTCTAGTGGCCGTGGGGCCCTACTAGGGAGCATGGAGAGATCAGTCTCAACCTCCCCTCTGAGCCCCGAGATGCTCGCATCTACCTGCCTCCTTTCCTGCTGGACTTGGAGCTCTCGTGGGCTCCTCGGCCTCTTGGCCTCTGCCTCAGACCTGCTCCTTGACAGTATTCCCTTCTAGAATCAGAGCCACCACCCACTCAGTTGCCCCTGCAACTCTCTCTGCTCTGACATGACCAGGGACCTGTTGGTTCTACCTTCTCAGTACGTCTGCAGTCTGTCCACTTCTTAGCATCTCCACGGTCCCATCCCAGGTCTAGCACCAACAGTTCTCACCTGGAGTACCCAATAGCCTCCTACCTGCTTCCCCGTGTCTATTCGTGACTATGTCCTTCTCTGGCCTTCTCTCTGAAGCCAGAGTGACTGCCTTTAAGTAGAGACTAAATTGCCTTGTAACCCTGCCTGCAACCCTTCAGTGGCTTCCCACGGCACGTAGCTTAGAAGTTAAGCCTTTCATGTGTCCCTGAGGCCCTGTGTGGTCCTCACCTCCCAGCCTCCTCTCACTCCCCCATCTCTGCCTCTCACTGGGCTCTGGCTTCACCAGTCTTCCCCCTGCATCAGCCCCCGGCTAGTTCCCCTCATCTTGGAGATGAGTCCCTCGAAGAGGCCTTTTCTGACCCCCTCCCAATCTAAATAAAGCCCCCATAATTCTTGCTCATAGGACCTGGTACGACTACTCCTCAGGACGCTTACCGCAGTGCGCACTTCTGTAGTTATTGTTCTGTTGTGGATTTGGCCCCTGTCCTGCCCACTAGACCCTAAGCCCCATTAGTGTTAAGGCCTTGTCTGCTTTGCTCACCACTCTAAATCCAGTGAGCAGACCAGTGTCTGGCATGCAGCACATGTTCAGTAAATCCTGGAGGAGTCCATGAATACTGCCCTCAAAGAGCTGATTCATCAGGAGGAGTCCACTGAGCTCTGCTGTGTTTGCCCTCCATGGTAAGAAACATACTGCCTGAAGAAACTTACGAGCCATTCAAAGCCTTGTCAAATAACGTGGAAATCCAAATGTACTGAATGCAGAAGTCCCACCGGACTTTTGGAGCAGAATCTGTTGAGTAACCACGGACAGGGCATGAACTGGAGGCAGGTGGGATGACAGTGGTCCGTGACCAGGGCCGCCTTCCTCAGGCTGGTCTTTGCATTTGTATCGCCATTTGCCTGTGAGAGCTGAGCCCAGGGCCCAGCAGAGAGGAGATCCGCAGGAAACTTGTGCAGTGGCCACTTAGCCAGGTCCTCTCCCTGGGTCCCGCTCTAAGGTGTCCTGTGAATCCATCGAGGTTCCACGTGTTTGTGGTGCCAGGCATTCTCCTGCGGCGCCCTGACGGCACTCTGCATGGAGACACAGGCCTGCCCTGTCCTCTGTTCTCCCTGGACGTCGGCAGACCCCAGGCTGAGTGTAATGGTGGGCTTCCTCCACAGGTTCTCAACCGCTGTGAGCGTGAAGTCCTTCGTCCCAAGCTGACTATTGGGATTAAGATACTCCAGGATCCTTTTCTAGGAGCTAACAGATTGTGCTGTGACATGTTAATTTACTTGTTTTCAAATTTCCATGAGGGTCTAGAGAGTTTGTATGTGAAGGAATCCTTTACTAGTACGTTTGGAGAAAAACAATTTATAAAAAATTATATATATAATATATATATTATATATATTATATATAATATATATTATAATATATATATAATATATATATATATATATATATATATATATAATATATATATAAGCAAAAGTTGGTGAGGCCTCTTTGCTCCCAGGTTGCTGGCACATACTGAAGAAAATCAAAAAGGGCCAATTATCAGGCCGTATTTCTGGTTCATAAGTACAAACACAATACCTTGAATTTGGGATGGTGGATTTGCAAACCACTGAGGAAGGAAAAGCAAATATTCCAAAAAGGTATGAGGGCTGTCCAGAAAGTATCCAGCCATGTAGTATGAAAAATAGAGGCATTGATGGCTGGATTTTTTTCCCCAGACAGCCTTCATATACCAAAACCTTTAATCACTGACTGTTTCAGTGATGAGCTATTGAGGGCAAAGACTTGACAAGCTTGGGAAGAATCCAGGCAGGCCCCTGGAGGCCAAGCCCTGGGCTTCACGGACTCAGGACCCACCCGGGATAACGGGAGTGAACCTGTCCCAGGTTCACTGCCCAGCAGGGCAGTGCCACTCTGCCAGCTCTCCACCACCTCGTCATTACATTCTGCTGCTGAACACGGACTGGGAATTTTCTCAAGAGGTCTTCTAGTTTGGCTCCCTGACTTCAAAAAGAGAATTAAGAAGAATAGAGGCTAAGTGACCTTGCCAAAGGTCACACAGGTAGTAAACGGCAGAGCTGGTGCTAGAACCCAGGCCAGTTTGGGCCCGACCCACGTTTTTAACTCCTACCCCTTCCCCTCCCTTCGCAGTCCACGTGGGCAGAGATACAGTTCTCAGCATTTCGGTATTCTGATTTCCCCTATCGTTTCTCTTCTTTTCTCATGACGGCCCACCTCCTACATTTTCCTCTCCTACTACAAGCTGATAGAAAATAAGTATAGTAATTTTATTTTATTTATTTATTTATTTTCTTTTTGAGGGTGGGGCAGAAATAATTTCCTGGCTGGGAATTGAACCCAGGTCATGGCGCTGAGAGCGCCAGAGCCTTGTCACTACACCACCAGGGAACCCCCGCCCCCACCATAATTTTCTTTTTAGAGAATGTTCTTGGTACTCCCCCTACCTCCCTTGCCCATCACAACGTTGCCTGGAGACATTCTGGGCTCTATGTGCCCATGAGTTGAGAGGCCTTAAGACCAAGGTTGAGAACGAAGAAAGCGTTTAGATTTAGAACTTCACCCCTGCTCACCACGCAAAAACGATTCCCTTTCATTCATTGTGCAAAAATACGCCTGAAATGTAGAACATAACCTTCTCCATTCTCAGAGAGATTACCCTGGACTTCTGTTAACACCATATTTTCCTTGGAGCCTTAGGTACCTATACAGAAGGATTTAATTATGTTTCAGCAAATCTCAGCGAGAAAGATCTACTATAGTATGCCATACTCATTTCAAGTAAAGATAATATGGAAAAATTGTATCCCACTTTTGTCATATAAACTCATATTTTAAGTGGTTTTATAAATTGCTTAAAATCCTTTCAGCAACATGATAGGCCGTGAAGATAATAAAATATGTATGTACACACACGTGCAAATCTGAATTAATTGAAGGCAAGCATATAAGATACAAGGTACTGGGGTTAAAATCACAGAACTAGGACCTGAAATAATATTTCCCCTTGTACTTCTTGTGCTTGTACTCACGATAAAATAATATGTGCTCTTATCCTATCCAAATAAAAAGGAATGTTCATTAGGGATCCCCAAATAACGTGAAACGTGATCGTGCCAGCCACTGCCAAAGTCACTGTTGTGCTTTCAAGGTAGCAGGATGAAAGTTCTCAGGGCCTCCCCCGCCATCTGTCTGTGGCCTGTGTCTCTGAGTGTGTGAAGAACACGCTTGATGTCTCACAATCCTCTCCTTTGGGTGTTGCTCTAAGCATTTCCCTGCAGGGGAGCCACGGCGTGGCCTCCCAGAGCTGTGAAGTTCTTCCATCTTCTTCCCTTCCGTGTGGGGCCCGATGGGTAGATTCATGAATGGTGCAGATGGGGAAATAGATTAACTGTAGAGCAGCTGCTGGCATTGATACGTCTGGGACTGAACAGCTTCCAGGACAGAAATGATACTTGCGCTTGCAAAACTGGGAAGTCTGACACAATTTTAATCACCCTGTCGAATGGCTGCATGTGGCACAATGGTCATGGGGGAGAAATGGGACAAGCAGGAGTGACTCAGATGGCGCGATCGTGAATAGCTTGAACATGAGGGACATTATTTGTGTCACCAGGATTTTCCACTAAGCTGTCAGAAGACTATTTCTGGGATTTGAAACTTTTGGTAATTGATTGGGTTCTGTGTGCAAAACAAATCATATGTGAAAGCCTATTCATTCATTCATTCAGTTGTTCATTCATTCACTCAATAAACACTTACTGCATATATGCTAGGGGATTTGGGGCAAAGAGAAATAAGACGCGATCCCTACCCTCATTGACTGATGGGAGAGATAAACGTGGACCCAGATGCTAACTCTTAACACATGATGGTTTGTGCTGTGATTGTCCCCCCAGGGAAGGAAGGGGAGGTTCCCTGATCAAACCTGGAACTGCTTCCCCGCACCTTGTTCCCCCCTGCTTTGGTTGATAGCATGCACTGCTATTTGAAAATATTTGTGGTTTTTTTGTTTGTTTGTCTCATTTCTTTCCACTAGAATACCAACCCTATGGGGACAGGGACTTAGATTTACTCATCCCTCTATCCCTAGTGTCTGGAATAGTGTCTAGTACATAATAGGTGCTCAACAAAAATGTACCGTGAGCAGAGGGCTATGGAAGTGCTGAGAAGGGAGAGATTTCCTGGGGCAAAGGATGGTGGTGAGGGTCGGAGGGAGGAAGGCTTGCCTAAGAAGGAGATGCAGTGTGGAGGCATCTAAACTGGGTCAAGAAAGTAAAGCAAACATCCCTGGAAGAGGAGACAAGGTGAGAGAGGCTCAAATGTGTGAAAAATCACTTCAAGTGGGAAGTAGGCTGTGGGGCCGGGTTCCGGGTGTGGGGAAGGAGAGGCATGAGAGGAAACCAGCGGGAGAGGTTGGGCCAGACTCTGAAAGGTCCTAGTGCAAAGTGGCAAATAATACCAAGTTACCAAGCCATTGGAAGGATAATGGCATCCTTTCTGTAACTATCTGGGACGTAGAAATACATGAAATGTGTGTGTGTGTGTGCGTGTGTGTGCACGTGTGTGCATGTTCACCGAGATTTCACACGTGGTAAATAACAGACCAAGTCAGTTCCCTTGTATAGCACGCCGAGACATTTATCCTATAGTCATTAGAGGATCCGGGGGGAGCTTTCTTTAGGGAGCAGTGGGAGATGCCACTGGAGATGGCAGTGGAGATGCTACAGACAGATGGAACTTGAATGAGGCCAGAAGCTGAGGTGGCGGTGGGTTGGGTTCTAGAGTGTGCGTATGGAGAGGTCATCCTGTCTGCACAGCAGAAGTTCCATTGAAGTACGTGACAAAATAATGGGACTTTTTCAGTCAGACACTCAAAGAGACTCTTTGGTCCTCCATTTTTGTCTACTTCCCTTGATAGAATTCACCTTGGATCATTTAAAGGTGTTCAAGTGTGCTGCCCCATGGCCATCTCAGTGAGACACGTCACCACTCTGTTTATCTTGTGCAAACTCTCTTCCTTGGCAACTTGCTAGAAGGCAATAATTTTGTGTCATGGTTGCACCTCAGGATGGTTGTAGGTGGCTAGATTGCTTCAATGCAGACCATCTCAATGGGCTATGTGGAGATCCAGTTCAAATGCCATCATGAAGCAGGTTAAGTAAATGCCTAGAGCCAATGGCAAGAGGGACTCAGTATTTCTCAACCTTTTCAAGTCTTGCTTTTGCTTTTTGATAAAAGCTCACCTTCTTTAAACAATGTTATTTGAGGTTCAAATTACATTAAGCATAATGTCTCTCTGTCTCTCTGATATATGTATGTCACACACACACACACACACAAAACAAACGATGGGACAAAAACACGGTGTTACTTTTAAACCATGTGTGCCTCCCCTTTTCCCCCACTGTCTGATGTCACCTCTCCCCTCCTAGGGGAGCATGCCCCCTAACATGGACAGTTGTAAGGTTTAGTAAACTGAACAATGAGGTCAAACAAGCCCATCTAAAAGGCAATGTGAAATCAAAGCTAAGGCACCCCAGTAACTGAACCCCCAGATCATGAGCTTTTTACATCATACACCCTCCGATAAAAGCTGCAGCTTTACCTTTTACCCCATATCGTGGTCTATTTTCCATTCTTGCTACTTAGAATGCTTTTGCGTGATACTCCCCTGATTTCATAATCCTCCCTGTAACTGTCCTTCCTCGTGACCATTTAATATTCCATTATAGTGATGGAACAGTCTGCCTAAACCACTTCCTCACAGTCGGGTACTTGGGCTGCTTCCAGTGATTCATTTTAATATACAGCAGGTCTCGGCACATCTTTTTACAAATATGTTTGTTTCCTTGGAATTCTTCCTTGGGACATTTTTTTCCCCAAGAGGCCCTCGCAGGTCAAAGAGGAGGATAATTTTCATGACTTGTCACTATTGCAAAATTGCTCTTTAAGATTTTTTTCTTTCAGTTTATGGTGCCACCAACAGAGTTCCGTGTGCCTGTTTCCCGAAGGCCCTGCCAACAAACAACTTTGTCATTTTTATTCGTTTCTCCTGTTCGCCCGATTCCAGCACAAGTCCGTGCAGCTGAGAAGATGGAATCAGAGAGTAGTCTTCCCCTAATTAAAACCTGGTGCGGTACTGTGTGGGTGGTTTCAATATGTATCATAAAGCGTTAAGGAAGATTGTTACCATTCAAGTACAAAATGAAGAAAAGTTAGGTAGGGACACGGGTGACCTTTTTAAAGGGTCAAGGACACAGGATGAACAACGAAATAAGACAACGCCAAAGGGAAAACAATGAGATGCATCGTAAAATGAAACAAGCATGTAATCATGCTGCTATTATTTTCAGCACTTTATGAAGCAAAAGGATAGCAGGAATTCCTGAATTTTGGAAATAAACCCGTGGAGTAAGCGTTATTTCTGTTACTGCTGTTTAGGTGTGTTAAGCACAACGTGTAGGGTGTTACCTTTTGCTCCGGTTGGCTTGAGGTCTCTTTTCTCTCTCAATAGCTGTAACCCCAAGTAGGAACAATGGACAGGCTATCGAACTGGCTTTTGCATTTTTCAGAGTGCTTCCTATTTACCCAGGGCTCCCTGCAGGCTGCCCGTGGAGATCTCTGGCATGCATAACGCGCCATGGATGTATACAGCACATTCCTTTAAGAGGACGTCTGGATTTAGACCTTGTTATTTTTGGACATTGAACACCAAATCCTCTCAAGAGCCAAGACTTGTGTTTTTAGGTTTCACGGAGACTCTTCCAGAAGGAAGCAATAGGAATCCATGTTGCCTCCAGGTTATCTCACAAATAGCAAGTTCATATCCCTAGGAGAGACAAATAACTCGGGGTACCTAGGTTGTGTTCTACCTCTAGTTGCTTATAAAAGATTTAACTTCTGTCATCTCAGCTCTTCCATCACTGTTGACTGCTGAGAAGTTACCCCTTATTTTTAGAACCTGTTTGCCACAGTGAGATTCTCGAACCTGCACTTACGCCGATGGGCTGGGAACATCCGTCTTTGAAACAAAGAGGCTACAAAAGCAGGGTGAGGGGCAATATCGGGGCACATTCCCGACGACCCAGGCCAAGAGAACAACTTCTGCTTGAAATAGAGGAATTTATTTTTCTTCACGGAATAGAATTAATTTCCATACTGTTTCGCTTTCTCTCTGAGAACTCTTTTTTTCTTCCTATTTTAGTTTACTCAACATCCCTAATGCATTTGTTACACTCTTTCCTTTTGGAAACTGCCCATCTTGGTAACTCTGATCTTTTCTCTGGTGCTCCTGCTCCCTGGAGGCTTCTTATCTGGAATCTTCTGGAATATTCTCTAGGTCTTCTTCCTCCCACCTTCCAAATAACAGTGTGCCAAGGCTCAGGCCCTCTTTTCTGTGTATATTCCATCTATCTCACGGCTTCTTCTGCCACCTCTGGACTGAGGCTCCTAAATCCACATTTTCTAGCACATTCCTCTCCCCCAAACTCCAGTCCCATCGCTCCTTACAGTTTTCCACAAGACGTATCCACTGCTACATCTCCCTGACTGTTGCCTCCATCCTGCGGGTTCAGGAAACCATCTTCCTCCCCAGTTTGCTCAGGTCAGCAAGTTCTCTGAGTTTTAATGCCCCTGTCAGTCACCCTGACCCACCTCACACATCTTTATCCCCAAATCCAGGCCCCAAGTTGTGCTTGGGTTTACGTTAAAATGTCTCTCACATTAGTGTCCCCAAATTTGTTCTATTTGCCACCCTTACTTCCTGCTCCCCTTACCTCATGTCTTCTGAGCTGGACACCCCCACACCCATCTCTCCCCACATCCCTCTAGCCAGTCCATCTCGTTCAGACTTTCTCAAACACCATGGCGGCTGCTCCCTTGTCTGAGCGTTCTCAGTGCCTCCCTATATCCTACCACCTTCAGTCCAAACCATGTTCCTTGTCTTCCTAGACTTTATAATCTGGCTCCAAGAAGTGAATTTTATTTCCCTCTCACCTCTAGCATGAACCATTCCCCAAAAAGTTAATGAAAATACTTAAAACTCATAACTTACTAATTATTTTACTATTATTTGTGCACTTGCGATTGTGTTCTATTGTACTGTATGTATCTGCATGGTGGGAATACTACATGAGGGTGAGCTAATGCACACCTCTTCCCAGCCCTGTATTCAGTGATGCCGTGCTGATAGCTTGAAATTGGTCACGGTGGGAGTATTTATACCATGGGAATTGGCAAGCGCTACAATTTTTTTTCCAATAGAGGGGTGTTAAACATTTACGAGCATATGATGGTGTACATACCTTTTATATTCCTCTGTCTGAAACTTTGTTCTCTTTTCCTCTTATCTAGCAAATCTTTACCCACCTATGAGCATTCAGTTCCATCTCTCCTCCATCACACTTCCCCTGGCAATACTCCCTTTCATTGATCTAGTTTCCATCCAAACCCTCCATCCTTCATATCCCAAACGATTCAACTTAGCACTTAACAGTATGTTTTCCATGAATTGGTTTTAACTAATCGATTCAATCGTTCGTTGTTTCGTCATGTGCCAGAGCCTGGCCTGTGCCATGTCTTGTGCAAGTTTTAGTTCTGGCCCAAATCATTCCTTGTTATTTCATATTTATGTCTTGCTCCCACAACAGATTCATCTGTCTTGGAAGTCATCAAGCACTTTGCTTCAACAACCCTGTTGGGTCCACAGCACAACACTGAGCCCCTAACAGGGTCTCAACATAGATCTGTAAATTGATACAATACTCCATAAATATTACATGCTCAAAGAATGTCGGTGCAGACTGTTGCTGAATTTCAGAAAAAAATGCCTTTAAGTTGCTCAAATCTTTTGTTTCAATGCTGAAAGTCTAGCCCCAAATCTAGTACCAGGGGATGGGGAGAGTCCATGGGATGCTCAGGACTTGAGTTCAGTACCACGTGGCCATGGTCACACCACTTGTCAGCCCTATTGTCCCGTCAGTCTCCATACTCAGATGATGCTATTTTTTTGTGCTTGCCTACTTACTTGGTTGTTATAAAGACCCAAAGAGAAAAAGATGTAAAGTGCTCTTCTGACATACAGACCAATGACCCAAACACCTGCCACCCTCTACCATGTTCCTCCCTGCAGCCATCTGTGAACAGAAATAAGGGACTAATTTATACCTTCTGAACTGCACACCATCTTTCTTTACTAGTATAAGGAGGCAGAGATGCCAGGATTGATATCCAAAAATGAGGTTAGAAAAAGCAGGGCACACTGTCTTAGTAGTCATAGGACCGTCTCTGAAGGCTTATTGTGTCATAAAATCCCTCCATAAATACAAATGCATAGATACAGCTCAATTTATTTTTATGCCTTCAACCGTCCTGTAAGGTGTGTAGAACCAATCATCATCTTATTATTATTCCTATTTTATGGACAGGGAAATTGAGGCTGACAGGGATTCAGTGACTTCTCCTAAGTCCCATGGCCACCCAGTGGCTGAGCCAGGATGAGAACCAGGTTTTCTGTGACTCTCACAAGAATCTATAAGCATCTACCGCCTCTCTCTAAACTGTTCAACAGCACCACTTAAACTTCACCTTTTTAGGAAGCTTTATGCCCAACTCTTCTTTGTGACACAAGGGGAAGAACTGCCCTGGGAGTTATGGGGTTTATTTGAAGCAGACACCTTGAGCATCGCAAATAACCTCTCTGTGGCCCAGACACTCATTGTACACACCTCCTGGGTCTTTGAGAGGATAAAAGGAGATCAGATACGTGCTAGTGTTTTGAAAATTAAGTTGCCACATGAATGCATGACATCATCAAGTTAGCAATAGTTCTGTCTCTTTAAGGTGGCTCCTGGAGAAGTTGGTGAATGAAAATGATCCACATGCATTTGTACTTTTTGGTTTTCCTTGACTTTTCTGATGGCATCCTCCAAACAGAAGGCAGTGAGGAATCCAGACAGCTCTCCTGTCTCCTTTACAGAGTCTCTAAGAGTGGCAGCAATTGATCTGGAAACCTTTCCATCACTTGGGCAGAAGAGATCGGCCAGCTGTAAACTGGTAACTTTGTAAAGCTATTAAGTTCGGCCCCATCTGTCCTTTTTCTGCCTGTTTCTGACATTGGAAAGGCATCAGCTCGTCCCTTAAGTTCCTCTAAGAGTCAGAAGAGCCTGCTGCTCCTGCCGTAGGGTCATGTGACTGTCGTAGTCCCTCACTCGACAGTGTGAAGAGTAGGTAAGGCAAAGACGAGTGGACGTCCAGTGGAGACGCAGGTGGAACAGGCCCTGGGCCTCTGTCTGGTGGGCCCATTCTTATCCACTGAAGTATGTGTCCCTATTCTGAGAGTAGGAGCAAACCAGCCCGAGGCCAAGCATTTGGCTGAGTCTCAAAGTCATGAAAACCCCTCTTCCTCCAACCACTTAGCTGCCATATTGGAAAGAAGCGAAGCGACAGGGGAGGGAATGCAAGCTGTTCCGTGGAGCCTGTTAAGACCAGCCTTATAGGGATTGAACTTTGAATAAACCGACTGAATGTTTACATTGAAAGGAGACCGTTTAAACTGGAAAAGCCTGAGCTGTTGTTAATTGGCCAGTCATAGTTGCTCCCACTGCCCAGCAGGGTGGGGACTCACCGGGAGTATCAGATGAAGTTATAGAGAAAATAAAGAATCGTTTCTTTGAGTCTGGGTTGTAATGTGAGTAAATTCATGGTCTCAATCTATTTGCATTCTGGGTCTCCTGTCCTCCAACAAATATTTCCAAGAGAGGTCTCACGGTCCTGCAAGCTTCTCTGAAAACTGCCTGACTGCTGGTTCTATTACAGTTCCTGCTGCCCCAGGCTAAGGTGAAGAGACTGGCTGACCACTGTGTTCTATCTGAAGTTTCCATTTTCTCCTAGTTGGCAAAGTTTAGCTAGGGTGCCTCGAAATTCTCACTATTTGAACCACATATTCCCTCAAGGTGAACGAGAGAGGGAACTGTGGACATCCTTTCACTATGATTCCGCCTTAGTTCACTGATGAGGAAACCCCCAGGAGTGTGCCCTTTGGCCCACACCATTTCCCAGCGTTCCCCTGATGTGGTTACTTAGGACTCAGGAGGTCTGAGAGTCAAGCTTTTGCGAGCTGAAGATGTTCTCTGGACCTGTGGATCTGTGGGGTCTCTGCTTTGTTTACTTCCTGTTTCTTGCACTTCCTGTTTCCCCTCAGCACTTCCTCTGGGCAGATTTGACATTCTCTTCTGTCCCACTCCCCACAGCTGGGATGGTGCTTGGACCAGGCGCCCCTCTTGGGCACGGACATCTCTTTTCAGGGGGTGGAAGTAAAAGTCACCTAGGACAAATGCTCCAGCTATCACTAGCATATCAGGAGTTTGGTCTCAGGGTTTGGGCTCGGGACAGCTATGGCCCTAAAATTATATGAGGGAAGTCAGGTGTTCTCCATCCCATATTTATATATGTATATACTCGTTCATAAATATGAACATGTATATACTCGTTCATAAATATGAACATGTAT